>CM060839.1:16270000-16365000 GCA_030762175.1 Metallyticus violacea | reverse complement strand
TTTGGCCTTCGTGAAAAAAAAAATGACTAATTCAAAACAAATAATTTGTTAATAAACAAATTAACAAATAAATAACAAAAGTATACTGAATTTATAATTATAATTATTATTATGCATTATTTCATAGCATTTTGTGACATATTAACAGAAACAGTACTATATGCTTTGAGCTGCTCTATTATGAGGGCTACCTTTTAAGTTTTTACAAAAACTAGAAAAGTCAAAAAAAACATTTTTGGAACAAACTGTTTTATTATTGCTTTTCAAAATATTCGCCTTTAAGATTTATACACTTTTGCATGCGTTCAAATCAATTCACGAAACATGTTTTTCCTCTCTAAAGTTGGTATCTCAAAAACATAGTTTAAAAGGCTTCAACAGCTTCTTGAGGAGATTTTTTTTTTTTTTTTTTTGAGTAGTGTTTAACGCCCGTTTTTACTACAGAGGCACCACAGGCGGTGGACACTGGTGATACATGAGATGAAATGATATATTGCGAAAGGATTTTTTTTTTAAGGAAGGAAGCGTTCCAGGCCTAAGTTTAGGTATACCTCCCCGGCATTTGCCAGTTATGAAGACTGAGGAAAACCTGGAAAAAAAACCCCAGTCAGGGAGGACGGTCCTGGCGGGATTCGAACCGCAGACCTCCCGCTCACAAGTTCATGCCTTAACGACCTCGGCCACCCGTGGCGGTTCTTGAGGGGATGAAAATCGCTGTCGACGCATTTTAGTTTGTCGTGCGGGAACAAAAAGAAGCCGTTATGCGATAAATCAGGTGAATACGGGCAGTGAGACATTAATTCTCCTTCAAATA
Organism: Metallyticus violacea; assembly: GCA_030762175.1. Classification (NCBI taxonomy): domain Eukaryota; kingdom Metazoa; phylum Arthropoda; class Insecta; order Mantodea; family Metallyticidae; genus Metallyticus; species Metallyticus violacea. The sequence continues at coordinate 16,364,186 of CM060839.1, read as the reverse complement.
ATCAATTGTAAGACGTTCTGTGTCAGAGCTGACATTGTCATGATGCGAAGTTTTCGGTTGTTTTTCCTGATTTCGTGGGTGACTTCTGACAAACAAAATGTTGTATACCATTCAGCATGAACTGTTCTTCGACCCTCTAAAGGAATGGTTGCGACATGTCCAGTACAACCTGCAACGGGTATTATGGGGGTTCCACAGTTGGTAGTTAATTTGCAACGATTAATATAGTTGTTCCAATGAAGGGGGGAATTGATGGGTTCTCAGGGTAAATTTGGACTGTTTTTAATTGCTTAAAGTCATTAGGGGGGAAGGAGATTGTTCACTGTATTAATAAGTCCGGCACTGTTTCAGCATTTTATTTATTTAACAACTTGGCAGGTTACTTCCTGACGGCTCGTAGCTGACCTCACTACACACTTAGACTGACTTTAGAAAATGACTTACACTGCCCTCAACTGACTTTTGAAATGATCTAGACTGATTACTTTCGGATGACTCAGACTGTCTGATTCCGTATATCTCTCTTGTGTCTCTTGTGTCTCTCCCGTGAGTCTAGTATCTCTACCGTGTGCCTCGTATCTCTACTGTCTTCTAGTTTTCTCGTCTGAATCTGAATGTCCGAATCTCTCTCTGACTTCTGTACTCCAGTTTTTCTAACAAATCGCCACGCCTTTCGCTAAATTAAATTCCCTCGTATATTATCCTATTTCCGTGTTATATGTTCATCATTGGCTATCTTAAAAATGTTTATTTGTAACTAAGTTCTCCTTATTGCTAACTTTTATCCGATGCCCATTGGCTAGAATTATTCTTTCCCCCCCTGATCTAATGTCTTCCCACGAGCTTGAATTTTCCAAGAACAGCCTGTCATAAATTTCGGCACTTTGCTTACATGCTGATTTCTATTGAAAAATCTTTTCCCTTCCCTAGTTTGTAGATTTCCAAATGTTCTCAGAAATAACGCACGTGTTGATGGGCTGTATTCATACCATGCATACCCGGCTTGCCTATAATAAAACATTTTCGTCTCCGTTCTGACATTCGCATTTTCTCTTAAATTATTGCTACGTCTGATTTTGTTCAAAAACTGTCCCGTTACGGCCACATGTTTCTCTTATTGTGAACTCCTAAGTATTCCCTGGGCAGAAGGTTCGTGACCTAACAAAAGATAGTTTACCCTTTCCTCAGCCTTGTCTAAGGAGTGGTCAGTGGACGAGTCGTCAGGTATACATCTCTGTCTCTTTCTCACATCTTTTACCACAAAATGTATACAAAACCCTTTTATAAGATACAATCACCTGTCAAATGACCTACACATAAATACAAGTTACAAATTATTTCTATTTCTGTTATACCTATCTCTAAATGATTTTCTTATACATATACATAACAATTACCCTTATCAAATCTAATACCTTTATAAATATAACTCTGTAGCCTTTAGTTATTAAATTAATAAAGGCAGCCTTATTTCCGGCTTCAAACCGAAGAAACAGACGATCATTTTCTTGGAAGAGCTTCGTGAACGAGCAACTTTTGTGGGATTCGGTTCATCTTGGAACACCCAAAAAGTGGATTGTTGCTTAGTTTCCGGTTCATACGAATATATCCCAAGTTTCGTCACTTATTAGGATGCTGTAAACGGATTTTGCAGTTCCTCAGTGAAATTATTTGAGTATTTCATTACACCATTTAACACAAACGTGTTTTTTTTTTTTTTTTTTTAATAGTTTCGGTCAAATTATGCATAACTTATCGGGATCTTTTTCACGGCTAAATGTTTATGCAAAATCGAACCTACTGCAGTCTTCGATATGCTTAAGGATGTCTCTATCTCACTGTAGGTTACATGCCGATCTTCTTCAATCATGTTGCGGTGTTTTTTTGGAATGAAAACCAATTTTGATCGACCTTCACAAAACTCACCACTGACGCACGACCACGATGAAATTCTGCAAACCAATTGTAAACAGTCTTTTCTGATGGTGCTTCATTACCAAAAGTTGAACGAAGCGATTCTATGCATTGTTGTTGAATTAGACCTTCACTAAAATCGTAAAAAAAAATCATCCAAACGAAAACCTTCCCGTGAAATTTTCTATTTTTCGCAAAGTTCCTTTGTTTAAACGCTCACTGTAAACAAACTTCTTGATCAATTTCTAGCTGCAACTGTTTTCATGATAACAAATGTCAGTTGTTCCAACAATAGCGCCACCTAGTGGTCGTTTGTAGCAATTTAAAAGGCAACCCTCGTATGCATATCTATTTTTTGTCTGGCACCGTAAGCGATTATTTTCTAGGTCACGATTGACCTTTATTCAACATAACGATAATTTTATCTAACCAGTTATGCAAATAATTTTGCAACGTATTGCCTAACTTTCCAGCGATAAATTATCCTAAAAACTGGATTTTTCACTTTTCTGGTGTTGCAACGTGATAACTTTATCAAAAATAGTGCTTGCTTATAAATGTCAAAATTACCTACTGAGACATTCAACTATATCGAAACGAAGCCACAGAAGTGCCTTGTTTCTCCTGCGTATATTACCCAGAAGCGAAATGCTCCTTAGCACTCTGTGCATCACAACGGCTTTCGTCACCATGGCAACAACAGCGGTATGTAAGAAACGTGTGTCTTTTTTTTTTTTTTGTATAAACATTATGTATAGAGCTACCAAATCGATGTTGCGTTTTATAGATATGTGTGATAGTGTAAAGTTTGAAATATTTTGACTTTCATTAGGTATACAGTTTTTAAAAAATATTTTTTTAGGAGTTACTCCTTCCCGTACTCTTTGAAATAAAAAAAATATTTTTGCAAATATTCAGTGCATAAAAGCTCTTAGAAGCTTTTCATAAATATGAACAAATGTTTAATACTAAGAAAGCTATTCATAATGAGTGAACATTTTGACATCCTCATGTTTCTTAAAGTAGTTCTCGTTGGATACAATGCACCTATACCAGCGCTTATCCAGTCTTCAAGGACATCCTGGAAAACATTTTTTGAAAGTGCTTCAGAGTTACCTTCACCACCGCTTCGGGTGATGGAAAATGCCTCCCACAATTTGGGGACTGTATGGGATAGCTATGGTCATTTCATTTTTCGATATGGTTTACCAGCATATCATACCTGCACACACAACCGTAAATGGGCAATACCTCAGAGATGTCCTGTAAAAGACCACGATTCCGTGAACAAGCTGGATGGCCGCATATGGCAAATGTTGTTGCTGAATATCTCACAAAAATCAACCTGAAGTGTGTCCTTCATCCTCCCTATAGTCCAGATTTAGCTCCGTGCAATTTTTACCTTTTCCCCAAATAGAAGGAACACCTTCGTGGGAGGCATTTTCCATCATCAGAAACTGAGGCGATTCTAAAAGACATGTCAAAAATTGTTTCCAGCATGTCTTTGAAGACTAGCAGTAACGCTGGGACAGGTGCATTACATACAACGGGAATTATTTTGAGAATGATCAGATGAGTAAATGTTGTCAAATAAATTATGATTTTTCTTATCGAACAGCTCTTGTAAACTACTTTTGGCGTTTTGAACGTAGAAAGCTAAAAGAACAGAGCAAAATATGACCGGCCGGGCTGCTTTACGCTTTGTAGTTAAGCGAAGAGTTACCATGTCCATATAGAAAAATATTGCAACAAAGAGTGGCCTCATAGTCGGGTACGTTATCGCGACGCGCAGGAAAGGAGGTTTCAAGATGTTACCAGAAGCAGGAACAATTGCTATCTGTGACATTATGCTTTTCCCAGCGTCTCAAGTGATTCTATATTAAGCGGAGAGTAAATGCTACATTCGTTTGTTTCAAAGTTAACGAAATGTCGATATTAACAGAAAATTGAAGGGCTGAAAGTGACGACTATCAACAAGGGCCACGTCATGAAATTCGACTGGCACTACGAGAGATTAAACGAGCAACTGCATGCCAGAGGAAAAGTGATTCTCACGGAAGATATTACTGACATTACGGTAAGTAAATACAATTAAACACCTGCTATAATAAAGTTAAGTGTTACTCTATATCTGAGCTTACAGGTAGGCTTGTAAATTTAAATAATGCTTTCTGTTCATGAAGAAGAACTTTCACTCTTATATGCATGCACGATTTCTCTTTAAGCAGTGGCAGCTCGTGGCATATAAACTCGAGATGCACTACTTGATTATGCTACTGCTGAATATAAATTGCAGGCTAATAACTAGAAGTAATACTCATAAGTGTTAATTAAATTAAATAAGTTATGGCATTACTATGTGGTATTATGGAAACAAAATTAGAATTCTTGCTATCTATAAGTATTATAAAAATAAACAACAAAAATAAATGGTATACTATTAATTAAATTAAATGTATGACCACTGATAGACACAGCTGTACTGTGTGGATATTTTTGAACATTGTAACCGTGTTTATGAACTGAGCCCTTGATATCATATTTACATTCACTAAAATAGAGAGAAATAACAGAAAGTTTCGAGTTACATTCTGTATTTAAGATGAAGTTCATATGTTTCAGTAAAACAAAAACATGTTACTATTTAAAAACAGTTGCAATGTACTAAGTAAATAAAAACAATCGAAAGTTACATCGATTTTCAGTGGCTTTGAAATTTAATTTAAATGTTATTAACATGTAACGTAAACGTTTTCTGAAGTTAATTAGTAATAGCGTGCCCTCTTTGCAGGCTTTTTCGATTGAAAGAAGATGTGATTTGGATTTGACTAACTGTGAACCGTACAAGAATGAGTTGGTTCCTGAGTGCGGAGTTCCTCCAAATAAAAATACGCCTTGGGGGCTTCTTATAGGCAGCATACACTACGATGGCCAGTGTCCCTTTCCTGCAGTAAGAACAAATCAGTACTTACTTTTCTTAACCTTAATCACCTGCAGTTATCGTGATTTTAAACTTCAAATTACCTCTTCTGTTTCTTTCTATTAAAATAGTTTTAATATATTCATAATTTCACAACAAATTCAGCAAAATACGGGGTCTAAATGCTCTAAATGTACACAAATATTACCTGGTGTCATATTTTTAATTTACGCTTGCTATAAATTAATTTTTGTGTGCATTTACTTGCAAAAATATTATTAAAATACAACTTGATTCAGTCGATATACAGCTGTATTCATGATCGTTACAAAAGGTTGCTTCCATTGTTTATCAGGTTTATGATTCTCTTGTATACACATTCCGGTATACCAAACCGATCTGAGTAAAACTTGCCAGAGTTATTAAATAGATATATAAATAAATATTGGGGTGATGTGCAGTTTAAAAATTAAAAGCAATTAAAAAAAAACTCCGGCAAGTCAGTCTACAAGGTTTATTCTGCTATCCCACTGTAAGAGACGGCTTCATTGTTTCTTAAAATATGTTCCTTGAACAAATTCCAGTATTTTGGTTCCAATGTCAGCTTCCCTTCCCAGGTCTTCATGGTTATAGAAAGGAATTCTCTTTCTTACCAGGATTGGGCATTCAAGCAGGATATATGAGGTGGATTCCTCATCCTGTTTGCATAATCTATAAATGAGTTCATATTTATAGAGTCCCACTTTTCGTAGATGTTTCCTGAAGTGACCATGTTCAACTATTAATGCAATTAATTTCCTTATTCCTCTTCTGTCCAATTTTAGGAGGGGTATGGAGAGTGTTGCTAGAACCTAGGATAAATTTCCTAGCTTGTTTTTGTCCAGGATAGGTTTGTCACCTAAGTTGGTGTTTTTGATCAATCCATGTTTTAACCGCGGTCTTAGCATTCATTACTTTTACTGATTCCAACCGCGGTTCAGAGTCAAAGAAGGTATATCAGCGCCCTTTTGGCAGCTAATCTGTTTTCTCGTTCTTATAAATACCCTAATGCCCCGGCACCCACCGCATTTCAAGCCTGTTGCGGGATGCCAGGACAGACAGGGCATTTTGACACTCCCATACCAGTTGAGATTTCACCTGATCAGAGGATCTTCAAAACTGACTACAGATATTTGGAAACAGTGTCGTTAAATCATACAGTTACAGTGGTATAAAGGAAAAAAATTAATGAATCTCAACTTGGGAAGTTCCTTTATTTACATTATATGGTTACATAATAACCAGTTTCCTCCACCCTCCTAATATCAGATATTAAGAAAATAGTATTGACAAAATATAAGAACTGTTCAAAATTGCTGCCTCGTTGTTGACACGCAAAGTATAACGCTGCTTTTAAAGCACTTTTGCTGCCTGATTCATTTTTGGTGATATCCCTTCTCAAGTCCTCTAGAAGCAATGTTCAGGATAGCAAATATTATCAAATAAGCCATTGTAATAATCATTTTGAGGCAAAACTGGGGTTAAAACATGGATCATCAAAAGCAAGAATAATTCTAGCAACTAATTCTTCTGCTGTGTTGATAGGTGTTTCATAAACAATTGATTTAACATGACCCGAACACAAAAATCAACTAGAGTCATATCTGGGCAACGTGCCGGCCAAGCAACTGAACCTGCTCTCCCTAGCCAATGATTCGGAAATGTACATTTAAATAATTTCGACAATTCAAGCCGAAGTGTGAAGGTGCACCGTCGTGTTGAAAGATCATGTTTTTTTTTCCGAATATTAATGAGACATTTTTCAAGTAGCCCCAACCGCAGGCTCAGGGCCAAAAAGAGTGTATCATCACCCCTTTTTGGCAACCGATCTGCCTTCTCATTCTCATTTATTCCCTAATGCCCTGGCACCCATTGCAGTTCACCTGTTGCGGCATGCCAGGGTAGACAGGGCATTTTGACATTCCCATACCAGTTTTGATTTCACCTGGTCAGTGGAAAGTGTTTTAAGGCTCTTTGACTCTCTAAGAGGACAGGAATTTTGTTTTTGGTGATAACCCTTGTCAAGTCCTGTATAAGCACAATTCAGGATGACATTAACTATCAAATAAATCACAGTAATAATCTTTTGCATACTATCAAAAACCTAAATCTGATTGCAGCAGATTTCAATGCAACTTGGGTATCATGGCTGATGACATGAGATGTTGAAGAGCGTCCGTAAATAAAACAAATCAACAACTCCACAAAATGAGTGATATATGGTTTATCTTTCATTCTATCAACAAATTTGAAGCTATTTGTTTAACCCAAGCATACATTTACAGGTTTTGCATTCAAGGTCTTCATAAATTTCGTAATGTTGCCCTGGCACGCTGCTACGAGTTTATTGGCTGCTAAATTGGAAATTTCGATACTACGGGACATCTTTCACGGCTTTCAATAATTTACTGTGCTCAACAACTAATTGGATAACAATATTTTATCATTGTTGTGAAGCCCAAAATCACTTGATTACAAGGAAAAACCTGATACTGTGAAAATTCATAACGCGTGGTTTCTACACGTCGCCTTACAAAAGGTACAATATTTATAGAGGAAGTTTTGCTTTTACTCTCTTTTGTATCTTATTCTTTAATGCATTCATCCTGCTAATGACTGTCTTTTGTAGATTGTTTCTTTTAATAAATACTCTTCTTCTCCTTGTTTATTTTATAAGTGTCTCCCAAGCGCAATACAGGTGGACATAAGATAAATTTTGGACAAGCTAACCTTGTCTCTATGCCTGCCCTAATGACCTACTAATTACTCCTTTAGGTAGGTACCAGTTCAAATTATAACATATAAATAAAGTGATATCCCACCATCAAATTATTGGATAACACAATTGCATTAATTATGTGTTATGTTAACTAATGTATGAACTGAGAGACAAAAATAACCACAAAACCTAAAAATTTTTATTAATGTCTTATGTTTTACTCATTATTATATGTGAATTATTACAATTCAATTCACTTTTATACATTAAATACTTTTACAAACATTTTGCAATCACTCATTAATTCGGATATCAATTTCATTCTTTAATTTCCTTTATTGTATGAATATGAACATGAATGCAAGTTGATCTCATTTCATAATGATCTCGTTTTTACCTATAGGTAACACAAGGTAACACACCTTTCAACACTCAGTGACACTTTCAGAAGCGAGTGTTTCTTCCTTTGACTTGTATCACATCTTGCAACCTTACGAGCATGCTGCAGATCAAGGTCCGTAGGTTTTCTTGTGGTATGGTCTGCCATTGCTCACGAAAGCCTCCCGGAGTTCATTGGGGATCGCAGAAACATGTTGACGAACATTTTCCTCCTAAACATGCTCAGTGAGCGCCTGAATCCCCACTTCACGCAAGTACTGTATCACAATGTGAGCCACATGTGGACGAGCATTGTCATGTATGAAGCGGAAATCATTGTCAACATATGGAGCTTAGGGGATAACATGTTCCTGAAGAATTTCATCAATGTCCCGGTTTGCAACAGAGCTCGTTCTCCATAAAAACCCGCTCTGTCTTGGCTTCCACACTGATATCAGCCCACACCATGACGGAACCTCCCCAGAAAGCCATCGTCGATGAGAAGGTGCAAGGGACATACCTTTCTCCAGCCCTCCATACTCTTTCCCTGCCATCTGGGGATCTTAAGCTGAACCTGACTCATCCGTGAATAGGACGGCTTTCCATTGCTCCTCAGTCACGCCAGAGTTGACGAGCAAAGACAAGGCGTGCTTGCAGACGTTGCTGGGTAAGCAAGGGACTTGTGGCCGGTCTTCTAGAGGTGAGCTGAGCTTCTTCAAAACTCCCTCTCACTGTTCTCACGCTCACATTGACTCCTGATTCCCTTTGCAAGCGATTTTGAGCTTCTACGACTGTTGTATGACAAACTTGCAGCCGCAGAAATTGCTTATATCTGACAGATGTCACCCTTCTGCGATCTGCAGTAGATACCAAGTTCCCTGAACCTTCGGTATGTCTTTTGTATAGCAGAGACATTGACTGTAACACCTGGGCAACATAGCGCATGCTCCGTACATCTTCCAACAGGACAACTGGTTTAGCAGCATCCTCTCTACTTAACGGCACCTTTACCTCATAAAATTATGTGTTAAGCTGATTGAAATACTTCAACAATAGAATAAAATTGGTATAGTAACAATGTCATTAGACATTTCAATTAGTCCAGGTGTAAAAATGTGATTAATTGCATTCATATTCATGCTCAAACATAAAGGATATTAATAGACTCAAAATGACATTCAAATATATAAGAGTGGTTGCAAAAAGGTTTGGAAAAGTGTTTAATTTTAAAAAAATGAATGAAATTATAATAATGTGTAAAATTATAAATAATTAAACAATTATTATTGCAATTAAATTATTATTCTTTCTTTCTTTTTTCTTTCTTTCTTTTTTTTTTTCTTTCTTTCTTTCTTTTTTTTTTTTTTTACCTGTCGTTTTATTATATCAGATAGTTGACTAGCAACGATTCACTTCAGAATAATAGATATCATCAAATAAAGACAACTTTTAGCCTCTAAGCGTGCAGTATTCTAGTCACATGATGACGTTCTTTTGTCAACAGGGTATCTACGACATGTATGACTTATATATTACACCTCAAAACCTCATCGATATGGACCATGGATGGAATAACACCTTAGACATCCTTGCCCGCGATGAAACGGGGTATTATGGTATTGTAGGTCAACTTAACGTGCTCTTCGGCCCACCAGGCTTATATCAAGAAGTGCAAGACGATAATTAACAGCCAAAAGTAAATATTGTTCAATTTAAAGAAAACAGCAATATACGTGTGTTTTCGTGTTGTAACTACATTAAGTTTATAAACAAATGAAAATAATCACTTGTTTTAGAATTTTTTCCTGTTGTCACACTATGTGAATGTTGTTAATAAAATGATATAATAAAATGGTCGTTTTTTTTCTCATTTATTCTGCCACCTATTACATTTTGATGATTTTGTGTCGTAAATTTTATTTATTTGTTTATTTACTTAAGTACATACATAAAACCGAAGATTACAACAAATGAGTTGAAATCTCGAAAGAATAAAAGCTCATGCCCGAGTGCAAATTTGTTTCTTTATATATGTTTAAATTTTATAAATGTAATTGATAATGTAAATATATAAATTGAGACAGTATAAAACGTTATACGTAAAGTAGAATTCAGATTCCAAATATTGGTGTAAAAATTACGTGTAATATGAAAAAAAAAATTAAAACTAACTATACATAAATTTGGGGTAAACCTTAAAAAAAACTGCATTAAATACACAAGTGCAAAAAAATAAGCTATGTATAATGTGATAAGAATATAAATTCAAAAATGTTGAAGCAAAAGTTAAACAAAATGTTTATTTCTAGTTTAAAGATATTTAATATAATGTTTAATGAGACATCTACAGGATTAGATACAATTAACTTGAAGCGTGAATGTGTGTGTATTTGGATACATTTTGCATACATTTTATCAATTTCAGCTTTGAAATATTTTTAAAAAGTATTAAAAATATACGAAAAGTTCTGTTATGACGTAGTAGATACGACGTACTATATTGCATGGTTTCTTAGAACTCGTTTCCATGACGATGTTGTTTTGTTTTTGTTTTGAAGTATTCAAATGGAAATGGGTGCTAATTCCGCAATGTTTCATATTGATAATATGGATATCATTCCAGAAGAAATTATAAGGAAAGCTGAGGATTTGTTTGTTAATTCCTCAAAAATTGAAAAAGTGTATACGAAAAAGGAATATAACAAGTTCTATATATGGACAAAAAGACGCATGTTAGTTCAATGAAGAGAAAATCTTGTTGGCATATTTTTCAGAGCTGGTAAATATATAATATAACCTTTATTGATTATTAATACGGTTAAGTAATTTAAAATTTATATTCTTGTGTTTGTTTATTTTTTCCAGTAGGTTTGTATGCCTTCGACGCTCTGGTGTGTGTGTGTGTATAGTAAGGTTAAGGAAGTTTTCTGTTAGTATAATAAACATTACTAATGGTTCAAGATTAACGTTTTGAAATGAAAGAATTTGTAATGTGGTTAATTCATTAATAAATTACATTTTCATTACTTCCAAGACAATGAAAGTTAATTTATGACGATTAATAACTTACATTGTTGTTGTAGTTACAAAATATTTGTTTAATAAAATGATTCTCGTGTTTGAATGTTGGTATGCTTGTTAGGGCGCCGATTTTAGCTTTTTCTTACAGTCAGTTGTTTGAAATTGTGTTGTGAAGGCGGTGATGACTTCACGAAATACTGGTTGCTAGGTAACCAGAATTAGCACGATTTATAGCGACATAAGAAGCGGTTTTGATGCTATGTTTGCATAAAAATAATTATTACCCAAACGACTTCTTTTTTCACTCTATTTGAGTTATGCTCACCCAAAACTGGGTGCGTTTAATTAACGCAGTGTATATTGTAGGCCCAAAACATCTGCTATGCAAGGATCCTGCAGTAGTATGATATATTGGTTCAGTAATTAGGAAACGGTAGGGTAATCATAGTGTTCGGTTTCGAAGTTATCCCCGTATTTATGAAAATAATTAAGTACAGAAAATTTATATGTTTGCTCAATAGTTAGGAGATTAAACTTAATGAAATTTTGATTCCTGGGATAATTCATAGGTTTACGTAAACAAACTTTAATGATACGCCTCTGTAACAAGTTAACGCTAAGAGCGTTTATTTAACGGCTCCTCCCCGACCAAATATTGCATACTGAGTTACAAAAAAAAATTTAATAGTGTTTAACGCCCGTTTTTACTACTAGGCACCACAAGCGGTGAACACTGGTGATACATGAGATGAAATGATATATTGGGAAAGGATTTTTTTTTTAAGGAAGGAAACGTTTCAGACCTAAGTTTAGGGTACCTCCCCGGCATTTGCCAGTTATGAAGACTGAGGAAAACCTGGAAAATCCTCAGTCAAGGACGGTCCTGGCGGGATTCGAACCCCAGACCTCCCGCTCACGAGTCTGCACCTTAACGACCTCGGCCACCTGTGGCGGTCATAGAATTACAGAGTGAAATATAACTAAATAAACTACATGAAGTACATAATTAGGTAAGAAAGACCTAAGAATGTAGAATTTGTGTATTGTTTTCGTATTCTGTTGCACATATAACATATATGCACATCCCATGTTATATGCATATCCCATCTTAAATGCATATCCCATCGTATATGCATATCAGCAAGGTTGGGTCTTTCTAAAACAACAGCCCTTCAAATTACTCATGAGCATTTAAACATAAATAAGGTCAGTGCCTGGACTTCTTTCCTCAGTCCGAAAGCGCCAACGAGTCATCCGTTGTCAGGCATTTTTGGAGCTCTATCATGATAACGAGAGAGAAGTTCTGCAAACTATTGTTACAGCAGATAAACTATGGTCCTCTACATGATCCCTTATCCAAAGAATCAATGGAGTGGCGTAAGCCTGGCGAAGCACCGCCTCTAAAGGCCAAGGTCACTCGGTCAACCAAGAAGATCATGGTTACAATCTTTTGGGAATGTGAAGGAATACTCTTCATTGACTTCAAGGAGAGGAGCACCACAGTAAATGGGGAGTACTATGCTGGCCTACTGCACAGACTACGTGCTTCCATTAAAGAGAAAAGGAGAGGAAAGCTGAGTGGTGGTGTGCGCCTTCTTCACGACAACGTGCCTGTGCACACAGCTCTTGTTGCAAAGGAAGCTGTGAAAAAATGTGACTTTAAAGGGATCGACCATTCACCTTACAATCCAGATCTAGCTCCCAGTGACTATCTCCTCTTCTCAAAACTCAAGAAGTACCTTCAAGGAAGGAAATTCAAGTGTGACGAAGAAGTGATGGATGCTGTTTATGCCCATTTTGCAGACAAGACCTCTGACTATTTTGGGGGTGCGGATTGAAATGTTAATTCAAAGACGTGAGAAGCGTATTGCAATAAAGAGTAACCACATTGAAAAGTAAAATATATTGTTTGTCCTTATCATACCTAGAAAATGGTTAGGCCGGAAACTTATGGACCTACTCTCGTATGTAGTGTTTTGTGAAAATAGATGGTTAATCTGGGTAGCTTTCGATTACAGATAATCTATATAAACGAGGTTCTACAGTAATTGGGTTCATCTGAGCAGAAAATTTTGTCCCCTTACCTCAATCTCCTAACGTACAAACGCTGGAACGGACTAGACCCAGATATGCTTTGTTCCTCACCATAACTTGCAAAACTTGAAAAGAGATCTGATATACAGTGATCAATATATCAGAAACCGATGTATAACTTCAACTCCTGCGTATAAAATAATAATTATTCTTCAGTAAAACGTTAATTGTATACTGGCATTATCTTTGTTTTGAAATTTTCCAAAAACAGCAGTTTAGAGACTCTTGCCATCTCTAGATATTAAGTGAATAGTAAATGTTAACATTGGTTTGTTTAAAATTTAATTAATGGATATTTACAGGATATACAAGGTCTGAAGGTGATTCCTCTAAATCAGGGCCGTGATCTTAAATTCGAATGGACGTATTTCAGAACAACGGATGGTGAACTGCATGCCACTGGAAGCGTGGTAGCCACTGAAGATCTTAACGATATTGTGGTAAGTGAAAACAATAAATAATATTGCTGATAGAATAAGAACAAGGTACATTTAGTACTGTTGTCTTTGAAACCTTCATCTGAGCTTTCATACAGGCTTGTAGAATTAAATGACTTTTTTTTAATAGTGTTTAACGCCTGTTTTTACTACTGAGACTCCAAAAGCGGTGGACACTGGTGACACATGAGATGAAACTATATATTAGTAAAGGATATTTTAAGAAAGAAACGTTCCAGGCCTAATTTTAGGGTACCTCCCCGACATTTGCCATTTATGAGGACTGAGGAAAACCTGGATAAAATCTCAGTCGGGGGGGATGATCCTGTTGGGAATCGAACCCCAGACCTCCCACTCTTTGGGAAAATATTCATCCTAAATATGATGTTTAAGAGTGTCAAGCAAATGGAAGTCGCTTGGACAAGGTAGGGGCCATACGGAGGATGCTTCCCACTTGAAATTTCGCAGCGTCTCATTTGTCTTGTTGCACACTCTTCATTCGACATTAAATGTCGACTCCAATAACACCTCCGGCATTCAAAAACTTCATAAATGCAACACAAATCGATATGTGTTGTACATGAAAACAGTAAATACTATATTTTCAGATAATACCAACTTAATCTTAATATGCAGTGCTATCTAATAAAGCAAGCAAAGCCCAACAACGAAGTTACTATAAAAGTTCTTAGTTTTATTCGGGCATATCTCATAAATGTGAAATTCACAAGAATAAGCTAAAAAGTATTACATACTTAAGTCCTTAAATTAAAACCTTCACTCAAATTATTTGATCTCTTTGTAAATTCTGTTTACTGACCTTGCTATTACAGGTGACCACAATCTTATTAAAATGTGACCCCAATTTCGTTAACTGTCAATTCTACAACAGTATAACTACATCGCAGTGCGGAGTTCCTCCAAATAACGACACTTCTTGGGGACTTCTTGCAAACAGCATAGGCTTCAATGATGAATGCCCTCTTCGCAAAGTAAGTACAAAACGCTTCAAATAATCATTTACAAATTCTCCGCCTGACTCAGATGATGGCCAAATTACTGTGATAGTTGTTAAGTATCATCCTTTAAATGGCGCGCTGTAAAATTTCAGACGCGTAAGAGAAGTCACTTGTTTCTAACGGTCGTGTAAAAAAACTAGTGTTAACATTTTCTACAAAGTGGATAAAATCCTAACAGAAATATATATAAAGAAGTTAGATTCCATTTCGTTTTCGACGGTTAAAAGTGTGCTGCTGAATTTAAGCGTGGTCGTACATCCATAAACACTCAGAGCGATCCAAAACTGCTACGACCGGCCAGATTATCAAAAATTCTCAATGTCGTGCCCAGTCATCACCGATTGAAGACACTGTCCACTACACTTTACACCATGCTTTGGGGTTTTTTAATGATATTTAATGCCCGTTTTTACTACTGAGGCACCATAGGCAGTGGACAATGATGATACATGAGATGAAATGATTAATTGGGAAACTTTTTTTTTAAGGAAGGAAACGTTCTGGACCTAAGTTCAGGGTACCTCCCCGGCATTTATCATTTATGAGAACTGAGGAAAACCAGGAAAAAACCTCAGTAATGGTGGAATTCGAACCTCAGACTTCTCTCTCACCAGTCCGCGCCTTAACGACTTCTGCCCTTGTGGAGGTTTTTTTGGGGGGGTTTGAGAAAGCTTTCAGTTCGATGGGACCGGTTTGTTAACAATGCATTCCATGAACATTTCGTAAGAGTGTTTACACTTGTTTAAATGCAATTCCAGTGAGTTTCTCCCACGTTTCATAACAGGCCAGAGACGAAGGAGCGGTTCAAATAGTGGGTGACAACAGGTGAAAGTGCACCACAGAAAGCAAAAATTGTTCCGTTTGCCGGAAAAGTCATGACTAAGATTTTCTGGGATTCTCATGGTGTGGTGCTAGTAGACTATCTCCAGAAGGGTTGAACTGTCACCGGGGAGTATTAGCTTCGCTTCTGGACCAACTGGAGGATGATATTCAGGTTAAACGTTCACACCTTGCGAAAGTTCTCTTTCATCACGATAATGTGCGTCACACATGTCTAGGATTGTTGCTGCATGACCTTCGCTTACAAGTTCTTCCACATCCGCCTTATTCCCCGAATTTGGCTCCCAGCGATTACTTTTTGTAGAAGTACCTGAAGAAATGACTGGATGGAAGAAGATTCACGCCAATTAAAGAGGTTAAGCTGAGACAGACGCTTATTTTTCAAATATGAACAACCAAGTCGGTCCTGGTGGTGTAGTGGTTACCATACTTGCCTCCTAAACCCAAGATCGCGGGTTCGATCCCGGCCAGGACCGATGGATTTTTTCGGGGGTAAAAATCCTAAGTATGGCTTCCTTCGGAAGGGAAGTAAAGCCGTGGGTCCCGTGTCGTACATTTACAGCACGAAAAAGAACCTCAAGCCTGAAAGAGAGGCCTCTGAGCAAAATTTGTCGGCCGTTTCACGCCCTGAGTTGAATGGGACGCTGATGACCTGAGATGTTAAAGAGCGTCCATAAATAAATAATCAAAAAAAAAAAACATATGAACAAATCTTACTTTTTCTAGGGTACTAAAAAGTTGTAAAGTTGTTGAAGGAAATGTTTGATTTGCAAAGTGACTATCTTGTGTTTTTCTTCAAGCCAAGAACTTTTGGATAAACATAATAAACTTTAATCAGTTTCCAACTAAACACGTGGCTAGAGTGATAAAAAAAACTTATATATATATATATATATATATATATATATATATATATATATATATATATATATATATCGAATTCAGTAAACAACAATAACTATGACAATTTTTCATTGTATTTTCCGTTTTTTTTTTTTTGTTTTTTTTTTGTTTTTTTTTTTTTTTTAAGTTTTGAAGATTTACCCACTTTGTCTTCTATCACTTTAAAATATAGGTTTTATCCATTTTCTAGAATACCCTCAACACGTCTGTTTTAAAAAGCTGTATTAAATTGTCTATTGCAAAAATAATTTGATATTTCAAACGAATGCTTAAGACAAATGTATAAAGTATAAAACAATTATCTTATCAAATGTATGGCCACCTATACACGAAGCCGAGAACTTTTTAGACCGCAGTCGAAATTACAATTATCTGATACACAAAAAATAAATATTCCATGGTTTGTGTGAAATGTTTCCTTTCATTTTATTCCCTCTGGTTTATTAACAAAAAATTTTACATCTAAAAATGTAATCATCTATTTGGTTATTGTTGTTTTAAGTTACATTTAAGATGTTTCTTGTAAAATGATGCCTTACACTAGCGATAAGTCATAAGCCATGGAGGAATTTTTATTCTCGCGAACAAGTGACAACACAAAAAAAAAAATCCAAGATATACGACTGAAAGTATATGGAATGTACTTTCAAAGTGATGGTGTATGTGAATAGAGCTGCGTGTCTCAGCACGCCCCGAAGTTCAGTTAGCTACAGACAGTGGCCAGGAGTTTTTTTTTTTTTTTTTTGATTTATTTATTTAAGGGCGCTCTTTAACAGCTCAGGTCATCAGCGTCCCATTCAACTCAGGGCGTGAAACGGCCGACAAATTTTGCTCAGAGGCCTCTCTTTCAGGCTTGAGGTTCTTTTTCGTGCCGCAAATGTACGACACGGGACCCACGGCTTTACTTCCCTTCCGAAGGAAGCCATACTTAGGATTTTTACGCCCGAAAAAATCCATCGGTCCTGGCCGGGTTCGAACCCGCGTTTTGAGTATAGGAGGCAAGTATGGTAACCACTACACCACCAGGACCGACGTGGCCAGGAGTGGAGTGAACAATGTGCGTACGTGAAAATAGTATTTCTTCGTTGTATTCCTATCTTTGAAGTCTATCTTCAGAATTCTGTAGTCCCAAAAACATTTTCCATGTGAACTTGGTCTTTCAAGGGGATGATTCGTCCTTCTTCCGTCACTCCATTGAAAGAGGAGTTAAATTAGAGTGTCGTAGTTTTGTCTCCTGTGACGATGGATTCTAATATTACCCTCTCGTTACCATGGCAAAGGTTGAGAAACCTCTGACAACATTCCACGCGCACTTGCATTTGAACTGCTGAGAAAATTCGGGTCATCCATCTTGCACTGCTCTTATGCATTTAGAAATGTGGATGAAGGGTGGAAAGCGTAGTTGTTTTAGAAGTGCAGCCTTGCAGCTATTTCTTTTGTCTTCAGACACGAGGTACTCAGAACTTTCTCCTCGATAAGGGAAATGTTTTCTTGTGTCAACACATCCACCGACCTACTTTCATGCACTGGTCTTCAAGACACTCTCTGATCAAACGAAATAATTAAGACTACTCCTTTTCGGTAGAATATGAAGGGGAAACTTCCCCATACACACCTTCAAGGCATAGTTTAATATCATTTGATAAAAGTTTCTCTTTATTTAAAATTTATCACTACTCTGGACTAAACGTCGAACTATTAGGCAACACAATGATATAATGAGCTAATCCAATTAAATAATTGCGTCGGCGGAAAGAAAATACGGTGTTTACATTCTTGAAACATGTGACAATCAAATAGCATAAACTTCACAACAATGAATCATTGCCTTCTAAGTCAAAACGGAAAATTATGTTTTGCACCACGTAGAACTCTCCCCTCTAACCCAGTTCGTTAGTGCTGGTGCTTTTGTATTTTATACACTTATGAATCAATAATGTAAACACCAGTTTAATGTCCTCTGTTGGTGTGAAATGGGAACAACATTAAGTGTGCGATGTTCTAATTATATCATGTTGTTTTGCCTACAGGGTGTCTATCCAATGCCTGATCTGCCTGTTGATGCCAGTGTCCTCCCTAATATGGTCAACTGGTGGATAGAAATTAACTTAAACTTCGCTAATTATAAATTAGTTGGTTTAATTCTGACCTTCTTCGGGGAGCTAAAGCAATAACCAAGAAGACGGCTGCATTAACGCCCCAGTAACGCAGTTCATCGCCGACAGTGGATTAAGCTATTGGTACTTTTTCCCGCTTATACCAATCAGTCCAGGATTGTCTAATTCTACTCTAGTACTTGTTTAAACTGTCTTTGAGATACTATATTCATCCATACATTAGAAACTTTAGTATAAAAATGTCTCCCGAATTAATTATCGCAGTAAAAGTGTAGATCAACATGTGGCAATAAATAAGCGGTAATCATATCAAAGAACACAAGGGGAGTACTGTGGTGTTTCTCTCCAATAAAGAGCATTTCTTACTCATTAATTTGCTAGGATTTGTTTTTGGTATTTAAACATCAACTACAGACGACCTTGACTTGCCTATAACTGGGGAAAGTCACGCCTGCTTTTCACAATCGGCAGCGGAGAAAACTGTACGCCTCTTAACGCTTAAACTTCGTCTCCTTAGTGTTGAGCACTTGGTGGAGGTGTGAATGCTATCGCTTTGGGTCACTATTCTGTTTTTCGTCTTTATAGTACCGTGGCGTGGATTTAAAGTGCGTTGTGTGCGTTAGTGCTTTTTAGTGTGCTGTCTATTTTTTTGTTAAAAAAGACTGCATCAAAATAAAGTTCGTATGTATGGAATTTGGGAGGAAATATGAGTATAAATATCTGATATAGCATGTCGCTAAAGTATACCCGGAAAAATCGGATGTTTTCCCGCTACTTATAAAAATATATAGCGCCTCTTGTTTTTCATATATTGGAATTTGCAATTAATTCATAAACGAACAAAATATATAGGCATCATCAAAAAAAGAAATCAACATTAAAACATAATAACATGATAAAACCAACCTCTATTAACTACATAAATTTAAATTAGATTTTATACCTCTAAGTCTTCTCGTTTTATGGTTTCAAATTTTGAATTATGTGAAATACCTTTTTTAGCTGGATTTTATATATATTCTATTTTTCGCCTATTGGAATTCGCAATTAATTCACACACACACACTAACCTAAACCTAACCTCGAGTAAATCCAAGAAACCGGTAGACCCTGTGGTATACTGCGGCTCGCTACGGCCTGACGGCCTACCTCGCCTCCTTTTCATAGGCATAAATTGATAGCGAGTAAATTAATTATTCAAAAAAGAAAGAAAAATACCCGAATCTGGCATTAAAAGCTCATATTATCAGTAAATCCGTGTATGAATCTTGAATTTGTGTAATGGCGTCGGTCAGATGTACAAAAATCTGGGGAAAAAATCATAAATATAAATTTACTTCGAATTGTGTGCGTAGTACTGTGTTAGCGGGTAAAGCATTGTAATAATAGCAAATCTCCTTTAACTCCTTAAAAAATAATAAAAATAAAAATAAAAAAACTCGTGGGGATTCGAACCTATTTTCCCTTTGTATATCTTCCCTGTATTTCCACTCTATCTCTACCCTCCTGAGCTATAACACCGCGTTGAAGAATGGCTGAATATTGCGTTCATCTACCTTCGGCTAAGAACGTTCTCCTCCGCTGCTGTTCGTGAAAAGCAGGCGTGACTTTCCCCAGGAAGTAACTAGAGCTATGAACAAGTTAGACCTAACACTTCTTCTAACTGGATCTTGTCTTAGTTTCTTTGAGAGCTTTGAAAGTGATGGTCGCACTATCAACGTAACTGTGAGGAGAAAACATCTTTATAAGAGTGGATCAAGTATTAATTTTAACGAGCTAAATAGAATATGTTATCCTTGCATCAAAAGCAGGGCGAAACACGGCAACAGGACACACTAATTCAGGCGAGAGGCCTGTTTAAGGCCCGTTTCCACAAAAGTATGGCCTAATACATTATAAGTGTATGTAACTTGAATTATTACTAGAATTCTATTCCCACAAAGGTTTCTTCTACATTTGCACTTTATAAATACATACTTACAAATGTACAAGTGATATTTCCTAGTTTGTGTGTTTGTTTTTTTTCCACAGAAGCATTAATGTTAGTCGTGCACTTGTAAATTTCATAGATTTTTCTACAAGTGTAGGAATATTGGTAACTACAAACACTAGTGCAAGTTTTAATATTTTTTTAATAATGTTTTGCATCAATTGACCCGAAATATTAGCGAAAATGATGATAATTATCAGAGTAGAAATATGTACAAAGAAAGAATAGTTCAGTATTCCGTTATAATGAAAAATTTAGGTTAAATACAACTAAAGTACGGTTTATCATTTAAATCAAGCGATACTTTATTCCATGACGGTACCAGTTCTAAAGTGTTGATAAAATGAATTTTTGCACACCACCCTTATCGTGTTGTTATACAGAGATAAATACACTGCACTTACGAATACATTATCTGGAGTGGGCTGAACTGAGTTGTCCTGCATGTATTTATTCTACAACTGTGCTTACACCCGTGAATATATGTGAAATTATATTTATATCTTATGCATGTCAACATAATTAAATACACTTCAATCTAATCAAACAGATGTCAGTCTAATTATTTACATGTCAACCTGAAGAAATATGTTTTAACCTAATTAAATACATGTCAACCTAGTTAAATACCTGCCAATAGAATTGATTACATTTCAATCTAATTAAAATTATGACAACAAACTATTTAAATGAATTCAACATAGTTTAATACATTTTCGTGTAATTAAATATATGTCAGTCTAATTCATGTCAACCTAATTACATTCATGTCAACTTAATTTAAAACATATCAACATGGTAATTTAATACATTTCAACGTAATGAAATGTCTTTCAAACTATTTAAATACATTTTAATCTAATTAAATACATATTATCCTATTTAAATACACCTCATTTTAATTAAATGCATTTCAACCTAATAATATACATGACAACATAATTAAATACATTATAATCTAATTAAACACATATAAACACAATTGAATGCTTGTAAACTGCAAAAACTAATCTATTGATGTTCAGTTAGGGGCTGGGTGCTGCACACTGTGATAACTAGCGTTAGCCTTAACTAGTAATAAAGTTAGTAGACGGTCACAGAGGATCTGAGTTACTAATCATTGGAGGATCGTTTTTTTCTACTTGAACCATAATCTTATTCGGATTTTGAGGTATTTTCATCTACATTCTAAGTTTTCCCTTTCTTTAAATTATAGGCATGGTCTTCCCAACGGTATACATAATGCTTTTTTCCTCTTAAATTAATATATATTTTCTTTATTTCGCTCGATTTTTCTTTGCGTATGCAAAAATCTATACGTCCCTTAGTTTTCACAGCATCGCTGCCTCCTTTACTTACTGTCTTTTGTTATTTTAGTTATGCTATTCAAAGTGTTACTTTATTTTTCATTATTATTATATATACATATATTTCATATTTGTTGACTATTCTGTAAAATTATGCACAATTTCACAAGTCTGAGTGCAAACAACCCACTGTAACACAGGATTTCCGTTGAGTCATTTCTTTGTGCATCACATAGCTGTAACTCTAGCAGAAACACTACATGGGGCATAATAGAATACCAGAACTATTGTTTATGTTTTCTACATATGTAACTTTTCTTAAATTCTTTACAGTATAATGCGGACACAAAACGAATTTGAATGTATTTGTTATTAATAAATAAATATTGTGAGATAAAAACATATTCCTTTAAAGAATGACAATGATAATTGCTAAACTAAGTGTCCATATTATATGGAGTTATTTTAAAAAATATATAAATATAATTTGTGGTTAAACTAGAAACCTGGGTCATTGGAATCGCCTCTTACGGAATAAATCTCCCATAGTAGAGATACCTTGGAGAGGTCTCCGAAGTGTATAGAATCAGGCAATCAAAATGTTTGGGGACCAATGAAAAAGGAATCTTAGGGAATATCTGTATATTAGCGTACTATTGTGGATGTACTCATGAAACAAGTTCTGGAATTTTTTTTTAAACCTCCATCGACCCTACCTACTACAAACCGAAAATAACCATGAAAAAATTATATGTGTGCCTGTTAATGCCTTAGCGGTAGCAATTTTAGTTTTTTTTTTTCCCCTCAACGAAATTCGGCATATATGTATCAATAAACAAAACGATTTGTCCAGTTCGTTAACCAGCAAAATTGAAGGATTGGAAGTGGAAGTGAAAAAAATTTTTAAAAAAATAATAAAAATCGCTTTAGCGGCTGCAATTTTTTTTTTCCCCCGTCAACGAAACTCGGTATATTTCTTTAAAATAAATTGATGAAGCATTTTTCGAGAATAAGAGAAATCGGGTCACTAGGAGTGAGGGTATATCTAATAACCGAGTGGGGGTCAAATGAAATATAAAATTCGCTCTGGCGATCGCAATTTTAATTTGTTTCAAAAGGAAACACGTTGTATGCCATTGAAAAAATAAGATAAGTGTTTTCGGACGGTGAAACACCATTCTTAAGAAGCGGTGTTACCTGCACTTCAAAATTTAAATATAGCTCAAGCGATACCACTATTTCCTTTTTCGCAACGAAACTTTGTATATATCATTTACATAAAATAAGAAAAATAGTAACTGAAAAACCGAAATTTAAAAAGCACTGTGTTTAACTTTATATATTTTTTAAAATAAAAGCACAAATTAATTTAGCATAAACCGTATTTATAACGATGTATATGTTTTATATTTAACAAAAGCATCGTTGTGAAGATAACAAATGTGAAATATTAATGTAATATGTGTTTGAGAATTATATTTGTATGTAAGAGCGCTCTGTAATAACCTTCAGAAAACGTTTACGTTACATGTTAATAACATTTAAATTAAATTTCAAAGCCACTGAAAATCGATGTAACTTTCGATTGTTTTTATTTACTTAGTACATTGCAATTGTTTTTAAATAGTAACATGTTTTTGTTTTATTGAAACATATGAACATCATCTTAAATACACAATGTAACTCGAAACTTTGTTATTTCTCTCTGAATGTAAAGATGATATCAAGATCTCAGTACCTAAAAATGGTTACATTTAAAAAATACCCATAGAGTACAGTTTTTCTATCATTGGTCACTTATTTAATTTAATTAATAGTATACCATTAATTTTTGTGGTAATTTCATTAGTATTAATAATGGTAAAAATGTGGTTTCTTTTTTATAATACTTATAGGTTGCAAGAATTTTAACTTTTCTCCCCTAATACCATACAGTAATGCCATAACTTATTTTACTAATTAATAAGGTCATAATTTGGATTTTTGTTCATTTTTATTTAAAGTTATTCAACTCGGTGAGAAATGCGCTTAGTTTACGCAGCTCCTGCGTGACAAACTTCGTGTATTAAAAGGGGCAATGTCAAAGTCCTCTGGACATAGCTGCTATGAATTGAGAATTGGGACTTAGCAAACACGGTTAAATATAGTTATTTGCATGGTGAAAAATTAGTGTGTTGATTGTTTATTTTGCGTTTGAATTATTTAAAATAGAATAGAACCAGGATATATTATAATATTTGTTAACTTTGTGATATTCAAATAAACGAATAAATATATAATAAGGTGAAATTGGTTAAGGCTTGCTTGAAGCACAGTAGCTCAGCGTCAGCCCAGAAGGTGGAAGAATCCTGGAAGTGTCCCGAATTTTTCAAGCCTTATTCTTCATGTCCAATTCTCTTGATTGACTACTTGGAGAAGGAGAACACCATTACTGGAGAATATTATGCATCACTTCTGCAGAGACTGAAAACAGCGTTCACGGAAATGGCCAAAAAGAAGCTGTTCTTTCACCATGACAACGCGCCGGAGAATTCAAGCCGCGGCTCTCAGTACATATTGATCGAATGACCATTTGAAGTACTTCTGTATCCACCGTATTCACCTGATCTCGTTCCCTCCAGTTACCATCTATTTCCAAAGCTGAAAACTTTCCTGGCTGGACACAAATTTAAGTCAAATGAAGAAGTCAAAAAATCCACTTCCACTAGAGAATCTCTAACCTGGAAAACGTTGGAGCAAGCGTGTTGGCTTTCGAGAGGATTATGTTGAAAAATTGCAAGGTTACACGCAAAGTTACTGGTCAAACTAAATTTGTAAAACCTATAAACAGAGAAGGATAAAAATAGCAAAAAATAAAATAAATAAATAAATAAAAAATAAAATAAAGAAGGAGAAGAAGAAAATGAATAATTTAGGGAGTCTTTGCCAAAATTTCCCAAGCATTTTCACAATAATCGAGATGATTCCCCGCCCCACCACATACGAAACGCGAACACTACCAGCAGACTACGCCAGTGGTCACTAAACAACATTATGTTTAAACCCCCCCATCCCAATATATAAATTTACTTACTTTTCCTTCAAATTAAATGTATGTTTTGAAATGAAAGCCCTGTGTGCTTTAGACATGAACTTCGCTAAAGCGTAATTTGTTTTGAAATGCTGTAACAACCGGGAAACTGAGTTACATTTTTGGATTTAGCATGAAATTCTAGAATTACAAATATTCTAGAATCATCTTTGTACAATTTTTCAAAGATTTAATCTATTTATTAGTGTTTTCACAAGTTCATGAACTGAAATTTAAAAGCGGTAACAGAATTTGACAAGTGTTATCCTAAAAGAATCGCTGTTATGAATTGATTCTCTTTCAGAGTATAATTTCCTGTGTGTATTCAGCATTATCTGCAGCCCACGTTTTTATAAGCATTTTTTGCTTAAAAAACTAGACGTGTTATATGTTTTTATTATTAAAAAATAACATCACTAATGATATATAGCTACATGAAACTAGCGCTGTTCAAAGTCGCTTCCCGTTATGATTCTATCAGAACTTGCTTTCTAAACATCACCTACCGGATATTTAACCCTTGCATGTTTCATAGAGAATGTCTGCATTTTTGCAAATTGCTTATTCATATAGTTATTGAATTCAGAAAAACAGCGATTTGATATAGATACGTCGAGTTTTCAGGTACTCCTGATAATAAAAAATATTTTACGCAAACCTAGCATTAAAACACGCTTGTGTCGCTATAAATCGTGCAAACTCTGGTTACCTAGCAACGAGTATTCCGTGAAGTTGCCACAGTCTTCACAGCACAATTTCAAACAACGTGACTGTAAGAAAAAGCTGAAATCGTCGCCCTAACAAGCATACCTACATTCAAACACGAGAATCATTTTATTAAACAAATGTTTCGTAACTACAACAATGTAAGTTATTAATCGTCATAAATTAACTTCCATTATCTTGGAAACATTGAAAATGTATTTAATTAATTAATCAATCACATTACAATTTCTTTAATTTCAAAACGCTAATCTTGAACTATTAGTAATCTCAATTATACTAACAGAAATCTTCCTTAACCTTACTACATTGAGTTACATGGACGCTCACATAAATTTCTCTAAGAAGAAAAAAGAAAATGGTCCGGTTAAGGAAGATTGTTGCACGGAATTAATCGTTCCGTATACTACAGAGAGAGCAATGCTTGACGCAACAGCGGGACCGGCCGGGAGTATATTTCCCCTCCGCTACGCCAGGCTTCAGTGTGAGTTGAAATCTTTCGCAAGTACTACACCGCCCGCAGGCACGCCGCAAAACCGGTTTCGTGAAGAATTGTTCACCTGTATGTTTCAATACAAAGCGTTTGAGGGTCACCAAGCAGTTATCCGATTGAGCTGAAAATTTACACGTTTTTTAATGGAGTGTGATAGAGGGGTCGGAACTAAACTTTTAGAAAGTTGAAAACGACCACCTTAGCGCACAAACATGTCCCATGTGCAATTTTTCAGTTACGAGGGTAGGACCATAAGTTTATCGCCTTCACAAAAACCTTAGCTGGTGCCATACTTTATCTGTAAAGTAAATAATTGCGGCTGTAACTTCCGCTCCGCTGTGTTCAGTTGTTCAGATATAGTTGCATAAAGAAGGCTATGTGTAGAAGATTGTGACATGTTCAAAATGGAGTATCGAGCTGTTATTAAGTTTTTCACAACAGAAGGACTTACTCAAAATGAAACTAAACAGCTATTGGACGGTGTATATGGGGAAGCAACCCCCTCATATTCTACCGTAAAAAAATGGGTCAAACTTTTTCAAATGGGTCGAAAAAGCATTGAAGACGAAGAGCGTGCAGGTCGGCCCTTGGAGGTGCTCACTCCTGAAAACATCGCTCTTGTGGAAGGAGAAATTATGGAAGACCGACGGCTCAAATTTACAGAAATACCAGCAAAGTTGGGCCTTTCTAAAACAACAGTCCTTGCATGCAGTGCATTATTTATTTGAGCTCCTCTAGTAAATACTGTGAACAGTAACAGCTGGAGTATTATGCACTTTTTATGTATTTTTTTTTTTCTGTCACGGTTTTATGAAACAATGGGAGCTCCCGGAAAGCCACGAGGTCGCAGCTTGCCGGAAGCAAGCATCATTCACAAATGATATCAGATACCCGTATGACACAGCTGTATTCAGAGCATACCTAGAAGCGGAAATCTTTGCCAAAACTGATTAACGTTTCCTTTCCCCCCCTCCCCCCTGTGAACCAAAATTATAAATACGCCATTCGCAGTTTCACCATGTTATAAATGCCTCGATCGCTCACGGAATATTTTACACTTTAGTACAATGGATGTGCTTCATTCAGTGGCACTGATCTTTGCTTTATTTGTGTGCATTAATGCAGATGCACTTGAGTCCCAATCGCCGTTAATGGTGAGTAGTACTAATAATTGTTCCTTTGAAATAGTAGGCTTGAATATCTTACAAATTGCTTTATTTTAAACGTTGTTTCGTTTTTCTGTAAAAAAAAAAAAAAAAAAAAAAAAGTATCAAATATTAATTTTATTTTCGAATCACACCTTCACCATTTACAAATGCTCTTCTATAGAATGTTTCAGAAAAATACTTTACAAACTTTGGTGGTAGCCTTCTCACACGAAAATGAGAAACAAATATCCATATAAACATATATCCATGTTAATTTTTGAGTTATTAATAGAAGTTTACCAAAATGATATATATATATATATATATATATATAAAATAAAATAAAATAAAAATAAAGTAGCACTATTAACAATGTAACAAATTAAGAGTAATTATAATAGTAAAAACACTCAGAAAAAGTCACGCTTGAGATCGATATATTTCGGACTCGGTGAAGTCCTTCTATGGCAAGAAGACAAGTGACGGTGATCAAAGTAAATATTGAGTATAGAAGGTAACGTTATGCATGGAAACAGATGAAACTAGAAATGAGAGTGTGGGGGGAAAAAATTAATACGTAAGATTTAAACCCCCCCAAAAAAACTATATATATCCAAAAAGTATTAACTTTTGAGCTATTAATGAAAATTTACCAAAACAGGAAAATAAACGCGTATATAAACACGTGGGTTCTTTAGTTTTTTAGTTATTAACGAAAGAAGGTGATATTTTTGGAAAAAAGTTTACATATTTATATTTCTTCACCAGAAAATGCAATTTGTATTATTTATATATATATATATATATATATATATATATATATATATATATATATATATATTTATTTACTGATAGGAAACAAATAATACACACCCAGAATACAAATATTGCATAAAGCACAAAGGTTATTGTTTCTCTAAAGCTGGCGTTTATTTAAAATTGTTTACATATTTATTTATCTATTTTAATGTGTTTTTCCTCATTTCTTCAGCGGATAATACAATTTGAAATGTTTATACACATTTACTAATGGGAAACAAACATTACAGAAACACGAATAAATCTTGCATAAGGAGCCAGGTTATATTTGCTTAAAGCTGATATTGATTTTAAAAATAAGTATTTATTTTTAAATTAGCTTTTCTGCATTACTTCAGTAGAGAAGGCAATTGTGATATTTATACAAAGGTAGGTCCATAAGTTTCCGGCCCCAACGATAAGGTTAGAATATTTATTTGGTGCCATACCTTATCTATTAAGGAAACAATTGCAGTTGTAACTTTCGCTCCGATGTGTTCAGTTGTTCAGGGATAGTTGCAAATAGAAGGCTATGTGTAGAATATTGTCACATGTTCAAAATAGAATTTCGAGCTGTTATTTGTTCTTCATAAAAGAAGGACTTACTCCAAATGAAACTAAACATCGATTGGACGATGTATATGGGGAAGTATCCCCTCATATTCTACCGTAAAAGAAAGGGTCGAGAAAGCATTGAAGACGAAGAGCGTGCAGGTCGGGCCTTGGAGGTGCTCACTCTTGTAGTTGGGGAAATTATGGAAGACCGGCAGCTCAAAGTTACAGAAATAGCAGCAAGGCTGGGCCATTCTAAAACATCAACAGTTCTTCGAATTATTCATGAGCATTTAAACATGAATAAGGTTAGTGCAAGATGGGTGTCTGGACTTCTTTCCTCAGTCCAAAAGCAGCAACGAGTCATCTGTTGTCAGGCATTTTTGGAGCTCCGCCGTGGCAACGAGAGAGAAGTCCTGCAAACCATTGTTACAGGAGATGAAACTATGGTCCTCTACTATGATCCCTTGTGCAAAAGAGAATCAATGGAATGGCTTAAACCTGGCAAAGTACCGCTTCCAAAGGCTAAGGTCACTCAGTCAACCAAGCAGACTATGGCCACAATCTTTTGGAACTGTAAAGGAATACTCTTCATTGACTTCAAGGAGAGGAACACCACAGTAAATGGGGAGTACTATGCTGGCCTACTGCACAGACTACGTGCTTCCACCAAAGGGAAAAGGCGAGGAAAGCTGAGTGGTGGTGTGCGCCTTCTTCAAGACAACGGCCTGTGCACACAGCTCTTGTTGCAAAAGAAGCTGTGAAGAAATGTGGCTTCAAGGAGATCGACCATCCACCTTACAACCCAGACCTAGCTCCCAGGGACTTGTACATATTTACTGATAGGAAACAAATAATACAGACACGCATACAAATCTTGCATAATAGCCAGGATTGTGTTTCCCTAAAGCTGGTATTAGGTTAGAAAAAAAATTACATCTTTATTTTTAAACAGAATTTTCTGTATTTCTTGCTTATAAAATACAATAGTTTAAATATTTGTGTTCTTTTATAAACGAAAAACGAATAACGTAATACTGAATTTAAAAAAAATGGTAATAGAGTAGTTTAAAGGCTTACACCCAACCTATACGGCGGCCATATTCCATGTATTAAGGTCTGATATATTGTATACCCTGCCGCTGAAACTTTGCACCTGATATTTATCTTTTCAGTTGGCAATACTATTGTTAACATTTGAATGCTACCCGTTACACCCTCTGACCAATTACAAAGTATTATTATCCAAGGTTATCGGTCAGTCTGTCGTGACATAGATGCTGCGACGTTGCCGATTTTTCTTTTTGTGTTGCAACTGATTTCTGCAAAATGTTTGCAATCGAATTACTGTGATTCGTTAAGCAGTGATGGATATTGCAACGTCGCGGCCGCAGCTTAGCCAACATTACATGAACTAACGCTGTCAAGTGCAAAGTTCCGACGACTCGGGTATGTAAGCATGATTGAGTGAACAACAGCCGTTCTACTTTTATTTTCAGGTAGCGGAACCAAAGAGCACAGAATTGTGTGATGTTTGTGCAGATGGCCCATGCGATATTAGCCTGGATGAAGTCGCAATGCAAGTGGTCAGTGAAAGTGAAATCAAGATTTCCGGATTCATGAATATACTTAATTCTCCCGAAACAGACATGGTGGTAAGTAATCTCATAAATAATTATTAAATGATTACAATGAAACTTATAATACCGAGGGTGCCAAAACAAAGTATACACACTTTCACAGTAGACATCTATTTAATGTATTTCAAAGTTGAACCTAAAAACAACAGTAATGTGTAGTATGATGTTCTGTAAACAGATGTGACTCACATTACGTTATTCTAGCGTTGCTACGTGACAAGTAAATCAACAATGAACAAATGAAGCCAAGATTATCGTATGATGTTCTATAAACAGACTTGACTCACATACGTTATGATAGCGTTACTACAACAAAATGGAGTCAAGATTATCGTTTGAACAACGGAAAGCAATTTTGAAGTGATATTGGAAAACCGAGAATGTTGTTGAAGTTCAAAGCCAATGGAGACGTGTGTCAAAACAGAACCGCCATTGGACTTCTACCTATGGGGAACTCTTAAGGATGTTGTATACCGTAGAAAACCAGCTACACTGACAGCACTTCGGGAAGAAATTGAAACGGCATGTGCTGCAATCACTGAGGACACTTTCGTAAACGTTGCCCAATCAGTAGTTCAACGTACTCAGAAGTGTATCGACGCCGATGGTGGGCATTTTGAGTAGCTGCTGTAACTGTAAAAGTCCAAGATGATTAGTGCTCATCGTTTTATATTTGTGTGAATTCAGGTTTGTTATGTTAACACAGTTTTTTCTTTGCTTGAAGTGTGTATACATTTTGGCACCTTCTGTATTATTGAAAAACAATATCAACTGTGTTGTTTTTCGTTTTTTTTTTTTTTTTTTTTTTTTTTTTTTACATTAGTAAGGCTTAATGATTGTAATGACGTAAATATAAAGTCAATACACATTTACTGTGCTGTTCAATATTTTAAAAGCTATACGCGTTTTCATAGATTTCACATTAAACCACTTTATCCTTGCTAAATTAACCTCGTCTTCTACCATTGATAGATGCTAAATTAGCTAGGCCAACTTAAATAGATCCAGGGCTATATTGTGACGATGACTTTCGCTTTGCAATGGAGATGGGTCTTCAAACAAGGGTGGTTGAGGGTGCTATATCTGGAAGCATATTAGGGACTCCGCCTGCGTCCGCGCAGTAACCGCCCATAGATCCTGGCCGCCTGGTACCTCCCTCAACTCATTCCTTCATCCCATAGTTACTCCCAATCGGGGCTTAGGCACAAATGGCCATTCATGAGCAAGGCTTAAGAATCGGAAGTATCCTATTCAGTCCCAGATCCTCTTACAAATATGTTACACGGTATTATAATTTGCTTCTGCACATGCGCATACCCGCCTCTCACATTCTGTGTTCATTTGTTTACAAACATGGAAGGCGCTACATACAAGTTTAAATGCAGCAGTGCCTACTTAATTAAAATAACAGAAGAGTGAGTGGAAATGAATTGAAATAAGTTATGGCATTACTGTGTGATCTTAGGGGAACAAAACTGGAATTCTTGCAATCTATAAATGTTACAAAAGAGAAACCACAACTATAATAATAATAATAATAATAATAATAATAATAATAATTATTATTATTATTATTATTATTATTATTATTGTTGTTGTTGTTGATGTTGAGATTAAACCACAAAAATCAATGGTATACTATCAATTAAATGAAATATATGGTTACTGATAGACAAAGCTACACAGTATGGGTATTTTTAAAATTTTTAAATGTAACCATGTTTATGAACTGAGTCGTTGATATCATCTTTACATTCCCTAAAATAGAGAGAAATAACAGAAAGTTTCGAGTTACCTTATGTATTTAAGATGATATTCATATGTTTCAATAAAACAAAAACATGTTACTATTTAAAAACAATTGCAATGTACTAAGTAAATAAAAACAATCGAAAGTTACATCGATTTTCAGTGGCTTTGAAATTTAATTTAAATGTAATTAATATGTAACGTAAACGTTTTCTGAAGGTAATTATAAAACTCTCTTACATACAAATACATATTAGAATAATATGTCACATTTGCTTTTGTAAAATAAAAAATGTATGCATCGTTATAAATACAGTTAATATGCTAAAATATTTTGTCTCTTTAATTTGAGACAATAGAGAGAAAATTAAGCCCTAGTGCAATTTTTAAATTTCAGTCTTAAGGTATGCCCCTACTTCAAACGGTCTGATTTCCCTAATTTTTAGAAACTATTTTTTTATTATTTTATTTAAATAGTATATGCTAAGTTTTGGGGGGGAGGAACAGATATTACTGCTGCTATAGTGATTTTTAAATGTTGGGTTTCAAATAACCCCCTTCCCTCCTAATAATCTGATTTCATTGAATTTTCTTGTTTTATTTCAATGGCATGTACAGATTTTTTCCTTAAAAAATTAAAATTGCAGCCGATATAGAGATTTTTACATTTTTCTTCAACCCCCGCTCTTTATATTTGGTTTTCAGGTGTACCCCTATTCCTAATGGTAGGTTTCTCTGATTTTCAGAGGATATTTTTATTAATTTATTTCAATGGTATACACTGAGTTTATTTGAGAAAAAATGAAAAATTGCGTCTTAAAATTTTCTTTTGAATTTTGGTTTTAGGTTAACCCCCACCTCCAATGGTTCAATTTTGCTAGTTAACAAACTAGACAAACTAGGACCGATAGATATGAAGATTTTTTAGGACCTTTCATGGGTTCAACCGCAATAATTGCATTCCTTCAGAATTCCTAATATGATGTCATTGTGTTGATGTTATGCCAACTTTTCTATGTTTTAATCAGAAAGTAAATCATGGCGGTATTTTTTTTTTTCAGTATGCCTATTGGAAGTAGAAATTTACACAATAAATTATATTTGTGAATTATGTTTAATGCAAAATTTAACTTTGGTTTTGTCATTTTGCAGATGAACTTGAATTTAGTGCAATGTCAACCTACTGACACTAATTGTGTCGATCAAGCACCTGTAATTGTCGAAGGCTTGTGCAAAATGCTAGAGGAAAAGAGTTCGATGTGGGGTGAATTCATGGATCAAGTGGTAACTAATGGATTTAGCGGGAAATGCCCGCTAAATACGGTAAATATTTTTATTTAATTACATTTATACCATTCTAAACTTTGCACAGTAGAAAACACGATACTTTTTACTTGCTCGTGGAATCAGTTGAAGTGTAGTATTCAATTCCATCCACCAGGACTTAAGTCTCCCTGTTTAAAAAAGGGAAGCTGAAATTACAGTCAATTTATTTTATGTAATTTAGCAATTCACAAGGACTGTTCAATAAAATAAGGTCATACTTTTTTCACAAGCATAATTTCTTATGCTAAAATTTTACTTTATAATAATTTGTTAGCTTAAAGCACCTATTGTACACCTGATACTATTTAGTTTCATTGTTATCACTTTGGGTTCCCACGTGTTCAGTTTCGCCTAAGGACTTTTGTTGAGCAGCTGCTCTGAAATTATGCTTTCAACAATGCTTCAGTTGAGGTCTATACATAGTTCTTCCCAATAACACAGCTCGAAAATGGTTTCATTTGTTTGGAGAGAGGCAACCAATTTCAACGGAAGTTGGATCACTCGAGTTTTCGTGTTCTAACATAACAGAGGAAAGCATTTAACACCGCTGCTGTTGTTGTGATAATATATTCTGATTGCTGATTCCCGAACAAAAGGTTTTTTTTGCATGCTCTTGAAGACGATGCTACTGTTGGGAGCTAGAGAGATGGCTAGCTATGTTTGCGCGGAGAGGAGGGCCAAGTGAAACATTACGTACTGCATGTGTATCATCTATACAAATACGAGGATAGGTCCATAAGTTTCTGGCCTCGCCGATAAGGATTGTCGCCTTTACAAAAGCCTTATCTCGTGTCATACATTATCTGTTAAGTAAATAATTGCAGCTGTACCTTCCGCTCCTCTGTGTTCAGTTGTTCAGATATAATTGCATAAAGAAGATTGTGTGTAGAAGATTGTGACATGTTTAAAATTGAGTTTCGAGCTGTTATTAAGTTCTTCACAAAAGAAGGACTTACTCCAAATGAAATTAAACAGCGATTGGACGGTGTATATGGGGAAGCATCCCCCTCATATTCTAACGTAAAAGAATGAGCAAAACTTTTTGGAATGGGTCGAGAAAGCATTGAAGACGAAGAGCGTGCAGGTCGG
Organism: Metallyticus violacea; assembly: GCA_030762175.1. Taxonomy (NCBI): domain Eukaryota; kingdom Metazoa; phylum Arthropoda; class Insecta; order Mantodea; family Metallyticidae; genus Metallyticus; species Metallyticus violacea. The sequence continues at coordinate 16,329,900 of CM060839.1, read as the reverse complement.
CTCTTGGAGGTGCTCACTCCTGAAAACATCGCTCTTGTGGAGGGAGAAATTATGGAAGACCGGCGGCTCAAAGTTACAGAAATAGCAGCAAGGTTGGGCCTTTCTAAAACAACAGTCCTTCTAATTATTTACAAGTGGAGTTTGTCTCTTGTTAAATCCCAGACAACTATTGGCTGAAGCTAAAATATTATTGGTGTGGCTCTCTATCGCTACGTTATCAAGAGTTGTTGCGTCTGATTACAGGACATTTTTACCTTCTTTAAGTAAACCGACTGGGCACACGAACGAACGTAGTTTTTTATAATATGATTGTTGATTGTCAGTAAATACGTGAGTTTGTATTCGCTAGCAGAAGGTTGCAATATGACCGTCTTCTCTTGCCGATCTCGTCCGCCAGTGACTTCGGCAGATACAGATATTACTGTACAATGGCGGTACTAAGGTAGTTGGTTCATACACTCACGGCCGAATGCTTTTTTCTTCTGCTGGAGTTAAGGAAGTTTGCCACTATTACAACGATTTACCCGCCACACAATTCCGTATCAGTGGGTTCGCTGGTTCGACCCCGCCCAGGATCGATCAATTTTTTCGGGCGTAAAAATCCTAAGTAACCTGAGGTGTTAAAGAGCGTCCGTAAATAAACCAAATCACGTCTCACAGTTTGATTCGTTCCTGAATTTTCTTTCTTTACCTGGAACTGGCCTCTATCTCGAAGACGTTGACCCGGTCTTGTAATTTTGTAAGGCAAGGAATATGGCGCTGATGGTGTTGCTCCTCACACATTCGCATTGCCGAATCAGCATTGTCGTAAGCTGCTCCAAATGTCTTATGCATGTCTACACATTCAATATTTATATACAGATACATTTAATACCATGAAGTTAAATAAACAGATCTCACAGAAGACATTTTGTGACATAAACTTCAGTTGTTTGTTATTTCCATGGTAACAAGAATAGTGATGTGCTCTTGTCTTTTATATTGAAAACGAAGCATTTCCGGACATTACTTTCCTAAGAAAAAAAGTTGATTTTCGTGTTCCCTATCACATTAGGAGTTACTGTGATACACTTTGTATATATTGTGTTGTAGACACTAATGTGAGAATCACATCTAAGACGAATATCGACTTTTATGTGTTTTTCTAGTTGCAACTGTAAGAAAGTGATGTCTCAGTCGAAAACATGAGATCATATATCTAAAAGTTGTTCTTCTTTTTCAGGGAAAGTTTCAATTTAAAGATGTTCCGGTCAAAACGAACACCGTAATGGAACTGGAGCCAGAGCCGGGAATGTGGCATGTGCAATGCCGTGTGTATGACATGAATGAAAAATTACTCATGTGTGTCGAGTCTGTGTTCAAAGTTTACTTGTCTAAGCAGCTAGCTTAAAAAATTGGAACATTTAATATACGTTGAAATAAAGATATACTCTCATAAATTTCTCTTCATTTGCCCTAGTCGCATGTCGGAGGTGTACTGAAGGAGGCCCGCAGAAGCTTAGGTAAGCTCTTTGTTAATTTTTAAATTTAACCATTCCTATTCTATATTTTGCTAAAGCGATTGGTTGAAACTGCGAAGGCAAATCAAAAAATACTGAGAGTTACATTATGTCCAGATGTTGCAGCAACAGCAGTAAACGAAACCATAATTATCACAGCTGACGTCATCGTTCGTGAAGACCGACGAATGACGGATTTGCAGACATGTTACACGTTTCCCATGTGCAGTTCAAGCCCTCCTCGCACTTCAGCCCACACTTGCCTTCTTCTGATATCAGACTTTAGTAGATACTCAAATTAAACTCTTATATGTAGGTAGGCTGCACCAGCTTTTTGTGTGACTCATTCACCAACCCGCAAAAGTGCGTCAAGTGCTGAAATCGGACCAAGAAGGAAAAAATGGCGGTGTCGGGAAATGAAGTTGGTGACGTTACGATTGTTGCCAACAGCAAAATAATGCACTAGATAAGCGTCGCGACACGGAACATTTGCCACCCCTAGGGAAAGCATTGTTGCTACGTCGAAATTGTTAAGTAATTAATGTTGCCATGGTGGCACGCAAAGCTCTGTTGTGTTATTCCTTTTATGTTTCAAATTTGGAAGGTGTGAACGTTCTTGTAAGTGCAATGGATATCAGAGAGAGCATTTTCGTGCATGATCTTGTACGATTTCAAATGTGACTTAAATGAAACGTAGTCACGTGTTACTGTATTCCGCTTAGTAAAATATATATTTTACTATTGCAAAGCTGAACAACGATGGAGCTACCCTTGAAGTTGATGCACAGAGCCTCTCTGGTGGGAGAAAATGGAAGCCAGCACGCGAATAATGTAGTCTGTGGAAGGTAAGTTTATATAACAGGGAAATAATTATTTAAAATTATAAATTAATATAGTAAACAATGATAAATATAAATTAAATGTATTAGTAAAACGTTTTCATCTCGAAAATGGTGTAATGTGTCACTCAGCAATACAGCATTTAAACAGTGCATAAATTATTGAAATATTGTCTTTATAAATATACAATTGAATAAACAATTAAAATTACTTAAACATTTATATAATATCCCTCGCGGAAATATATAAAACCTTTTAATGCTTCCCAAAATGTTTAACACATTAGTTTTCAAAAACTGAATTCCCTGCTTTTTTATAGCAATATAACAAGTTTAATTGCAAATATCACAATAAAATGTTTTAAAAGTTGCATTATACCTGTATCGCAGAGGTTACCTTAGGGAGAAGCTCCGGACGCAACAATTTTGAATCAAGACCAAGAAATGTTCCCAATGACCTGAACCCAGAAGTTCAGGCATTTATTTTGGTTAAAATCGGTAGGCAAAAAGACACTTAAAATAGTCGTTTATCAAAAGTGAAAACAGAGAGTCGTTTCACTCAATGATGAAAATAGGTATTTAATTAATAATTTCTTTAGGACATAATTAAAGTATTTAAGCTTACTTTTCTTGGTTACAAGCAACAACAAAATGTTTTTTTTTAAGGTATGAACTGTAATAGTCAGCCGCTTGTCAGAGAGAACATTTTTCATAATGGAAAAAGAACGTTCTACTTCCACTGAAGTGATTGGAGCATATTTAAAACAAGCTATTTCGAAAGAACTCATACCAGCTACAACAGAACATTCAGGACATCATGGAAATTTGATCAAGACAAAGTATAGTAGTTTTGAATAGTCCTGGAGAATGAACAAAAGATTCGCAGTGGGTCCTGGTCGAGTTCATTTTCTGTTTATGCGTTTATAGGTTAGTATCTCTCTTACTTCCGTAATGAACACGTTGTAGAGACGGTTTATTGCACAGCTGTACAGCTCTCATCTTTCTCGTTTGCAAGTGTTTGTTACATTTATGCAGTTGAGAAGTTACCCGCACCACAAAATTCCTAGAATTGTCTCTCGCAGATCGATACAAGTTCATTCGCCAGGACTATTCAAAACTACAGTACTTCCTTCATCCTCTCTATTTCCTGGTATTCGTATGTCCGAGGTAACCGTGCATTCCTTTCACTAATGAAAGTTCTGATATTTAAAGAGCTTAAGTGAATGGGTTGAAGAGAAAAAATTTAACTGCTTGAAAATAAATAAATAAATAGATTCTCAATAAATATTTTGTGAGGTGAACATGCCATTTAATTTATATCTTTTTTCTTTATGTGCTTTTTAAAATGGGTAAATAATCACAAAAAAATTCATAACGATCCAAAGCAGTACATAAAAAAAGGCTTTAAACCTTAAAATGGGCTACAGAAGCCAAAATAGGCAAAATAAAACTGGCTCTACCGATACCAAATGTTTCATTTTTATCTGACACTTAAATGTATCCACCCAGATAGAAAAGACATTCGCCTAACTTCTGAGCTCTGTCAATCAATGACGTTCAGGAGACAACTCAACACTCTGTGGAAGGACGCCAGTACACTCCAGTCAGGATGCTTGCGTCACTACTTCCCATGCTTGACAGTCAATAGCAAGCAAAATTAATTGGCGATGCCATCTGACATGACCAGGTGATATGAATGCGTGAGTGAAAGGGAAACATGGCATTTGGAATCAAGAAAGTGCGCGCAAAAAGTTATTTATTCAATGCAATAGGTACTTGGTTTACATCAGTATATGTCTGAATCTGTTTTCAATAATTCTTATACGAAAATACAAGCGCACTGCGTTACAGAATTTCAAAGACATCCACCGCTAGTCTTAATGCATAAAATATAATTTATGAGCGACTTAAATCAGACAGATTTTCATCTTTATCCTGTCACCTTCAATCGCAGGAAATAATAAAATTAAAATATTTGAAATTTATCATTATGTAATAAATATTTATAAACTGCTATTGTTACGTACTGTACATTATTATAATTAATGATTAACGTATAATATAAGCATTTCCAAGCTAAAGAGATGCCAACTATAAATACAGATATGAAACAAATGAATGTAAATGGCGAAAATGTAGTCAAGTTGGCGGTTTCTCAGTTGACTAGTTTTGTCTTGTACATCTTGTATCTTGGAGTTCACAAGTACACGATGGATATTTAGACACTAAAAACATTGTTTTTGGTGCCTAATAAGCTCTAAAAAGTAATAAATATGCATTACAAATATATTTCACAATATATTTTTATCTTTCATAACAGTTTAATTAAAGCTTTACGTCATTGAATTTGATATACAAAACCCATATTTTATTAATACTTCGTCTTTATGGAGGAGAAAATGTAACAGGTTTTTAAACGTACGAGGGCAATTCAATAAAGAATGATCATAATTTTTTTGACAGCATGAATTCCATCTAACACTATATTGACTATAGCAAGGTCTTTCACTCAGTCGAACATTCAAGCATATTACACGCTCTGGCAGCTCAAGGAACAGAGGCAAAGTACATTCGTATCATACACAAAAGCTATAGCCAAAGTTTCGCGAAAGTAAAAACAGAAGAAGTATGACAACCATTCCGACTAGAAAGAGAAGTTCGCCAAGGTAATCCAATCTCTCCCAAACTCTTCACTTGTGTAATGAGGCATATATTCAAGAAAATGAACTGGCATAATAATTTCGGAATCAACATAAACTAACAAATCTAAGATTTGCCGACGATTTGGTCTTATTCGCTAAAACACCGAAAGCACTACAACTATGACTGTTGTAATTTCAATAGTTACTCTAAGTACTGTGTGGTTACGTTTAATTTTACAAAAATAATAAAACAAAGAGAGACCTGGATCCGTACGATTAAGGAGTTTTTTGAAAGGTTTCATGTGGAAGAAATAGAAATGATAAACATTAAAAGGGAACGGTTTTTGAAAAGAAATCAATCTAAGGATTGAAGATTTTGAAATGCTAAAACACCGAAAGCACTACAACTATGACTGTTGTAATTTCAATAGTTACTCTAAGTACTGTGTGGTTACGTTTAATTTTACAAAAATAATAAAACAAAGAGAGACCTGGATCCGTACGATTAAGGAGTTTTTTGAAAGGTTTCATGTGGAAGAAATAGAAATGATAAACATTAAAAGGGAACGGTTTTTGAAAAGAAACCAATCTAAGGATTGAAGATTTTGAAATGCAAGATATATTTTGTGACTTTAATAATAAAAATAATAAGTTTTGAATGTTGTAATAAAGATGACAGAGAATGATTTGCATGGGTCAGAACTGGAGCTGTAAATTTGAAAGGATTAGGTGGAAGGCTCAGAAATATGTTCAAAGGGAAATTCCTTTTGGGAAATGGAGTAATCTTACAGCAGAAGTAATTGGGAGTAAGGTAATGGATTTAAGCACAGTGAAAAAAAAATGTAACGAAATAAGTTATTTACAGAAAGCAAGGAAGAAACGTCTAAGAGGGTCGATAAACAAGTTAAAGAATTAAAATATGTGGAAAATTAATATAGAGAGCAGCTTTAATTATGTGAACGAACCAACGTTCTGATAACCGCCATTTTGTGGATATTGGATCAATAAGAAAATTAGTAACTAAATTTAGACAGCATATTAATATAAAGATTTATAAATATAAACAGTTTAGGATGTTAGATTCACCGTATAATTTGTATGCCGTATTTTACTTTATATTTTCTATATTAAGTGATGGTTAAATTCATTCATTCATTCATTCATACTACGTGTTACCTTGCTTGGTCTTTAATTAATCATAAATGCATTACAATAAAATCGAACAAATTTGCTTATGATAAATATGTAGAGGCTATTACTCATTCAATTAGGTTTACTTCCTATACCACCCCTTTCTCTCGTTCAGAATAAATATTAATTTTCACACTCTACTGATTAAAATTTTTAGAGATAAATTTTAATCTAGATACCTATACAGCGAGTCATGTAGGATCACTTTAAAACCTAGTAATGCTAGTATTGTAAAAATATACTCGCTTATACAAAATATTAGGACAGTGCCCAGTTATCCTCTTGTTTTCTTAAACGTAATTTTTCTTCCATTTCTGTTCGTTATAGCCTTATACATCGAAGAAAATATCTTTGCTCGATTATTTAACCATATTTTGAAATATAGGAGAGGCCGTTATGCTTTAACTTCATACCCCTGATGTGACAAGCAAGCAGCAGAAGGCGACTCTCATAATTGCCTAAAAGCACAACAATAGTTGCTGCTGTTGTACGCATTGGTAACTTTTCTATTATGTTGGTGCTAACTGTTGTTGGAGAAACTTTCCAATGCTCGTCTTTGTGCAAGGAATTTATGAATTTAGCAAATGTCTCTAATCTGGTATCAAAGAACCCAGGCCCCCTTACCAAATATATATGAAAATCATATAGCATTTGACAATTGAAAGGTTTGCCGCCAATCGAATCTGAGAATTGTCTTGTGTTTGGTTACAAATTAGAATTGAGACTCTAAATCTGAGTTTAAGAGATTTCTTTATAGAATATTATAAACATTTAAGTCGAAGTCCAGATTGATAAATCTCAAGTGCGCAATGGGGTTGAATATGAGATCTGTATATTACTAAACTATAACTACACATCACCTATAGTATATATATAACAAGAACAAGAGAAGCAGAAATAGATAAACAACTTAAATATTCACACAAAATTTTCTTATAATTTAAGCTGATTGTTATTTACGCTTTACATTAATTTTTGTATTAGGGCAACTATTGAAGGTAACAAAAGTGAAATTTGCTAAATTGTCTATTTCTGCTTATCTAGTTTGTTTTATTTTTTATATTATTATTATTTTAGCTGGTAAATATATTTTGGTTGGTATGGCAACCTGAGTTAAGCAATTGAACGCGTGTCTGTGTGGCTTAAGTCAAAAGCTAATTGTAAGTTTGGGCATCGTTTTAATCAATGGAGAAGTTGAAGGTTGTGCACATAGTTAATTATTTTTAATAAATTATTTATTAAATAATATAATAGTAAATCAAAGAAATAAAAAGATTACTGTTCATTGAATGAAAGCTAGTTAAAGGATGACACCTGTCTATTTAAGATAAACGCGAAAAACGCAAAATGTCGAATGTGACATGCAACTTTTACAATTAAACATTATAGAACTGATACTCTTAGCAGCTCTTAAACGACTGTAAACACAATAAGAAGGTAAGAAAAGCTTAATCAAAATGTTTCTATACTAGTCATAATATATCAGGAAGTAGTGTGGTAGATTCTATTGTTGTACATTGAAAGATATCTTAAATGCCACCAAAATAGTACTGCAAATTGTTTAATAAAATAGTGAAAACAATGTTTGGCAATTCCAAGATAAAACGCAAAACATCATGAACATGGAATTTGGGAGCAATTTTCTACAGATGTTATAGCAAACGTTGCCAACAAATTTTTCTCCCTCGATCTTCGTTTGTCTTGCTTTCATTCTTGTTTGTTTTTCCATTTAATAGAAGTGCATTATTATAGTATACTTTAGAGGAAAATCTGTGTTTTAAGTTTGGTAATAACAATTTTTTGGATCTTAGATATCTACTGATAGCAAAAATAGAATTCCTAGATCTTTTATAATTCTCTCTCTCTCTATTGATAAGAGCTTGCGTATACATATGAAATTATATATACCGAAATTCTCGTGAGAATGCATGGGAACGTAATGTTGCACTATATCAGGTAAAAATCTGATTGTTACTTTACAGTTATATTAACAACAGTTGCTTTTACAGGATGTGTACAAGGCCAGTTATTATAGCTCTTCATTATGTAAAAATAATACTTTAAAAACGTTTAATTCGGTTATGTGAATTAGAACGGATATCCCGTTCCTTTCCTATAGTATAACGCAAAATAAACTCATAACTTTTTCGGCAAGTCATTGTTACTTTAATGAGTTTAATCTAAATGTGATGTAACTCTTAAGTTAAAACTTGTATGATGATAATGCTACACAATTGAAATCAAAAGTCTAATTTAAATGTTGTAGAAAATAAGTTGGGTTTTACTATGCTTGTTTAGATTTGTCAATTGCATTTCATAGAAAGATATTTACATTTGAATTGATTTTATTGTAATGGCAATTGAATGGCAACGTGTGTAATAAAAGGTGTTTATATGGACTTAATCACATTCCAAAGACATTGTATTGACCTCAGCTGATGCCACAAGAAGCACGCTCCCGATATTTTACGTCAGTCTTGTATACACGTGGTGCAACTGTTAAAAGCCTGCTCTTCAAATTCAGGCGAAGTTAACGGACGCATGTTATTGCTGTGGTTCAGGTTTGTGCAGTTCACCTCTAACTACAACGTAATACAATTTAGATATTTCTGCAAAGGTTGCGAGAATGGTTGAATGTATTTAACATAAAACATTTTCCTGGTGGGTTCCATGACGACTTTAAAGGGTGCAGAAACATCGCGAAGCTAGCGATTACGGGAGGCGATAAAAAGTATTATAAAAATTCCAAGGTCTCTATTTTCATTATTTTTTTTACTAATGCTATTATATACCTATAACTGATAGAGATATTTGTTTTTTTAATTTCTTTTTACCCAGTTCTAAAGACATTTTGGAAGATTGTAGTGGAATAAATGTATATAATCAGTCCATTTAACTGCAGTATCAAGTATTATTTTATTCTAGTTAAATTACTCTTGTGTTGTCGAGTTTAATGTGTCTTTCAACGTATTATGAGCTTGAGGGAACTAATGTCAAATTCTCATGTTTATATCTCCAAAAACCCCAGATGTAAGTTTCATTGAGATAGCCATAAGATTTCCCACCCTTTTCAGTCCCATTAGTAGAAAATATCCAGGAATAGCAAGGGCATTGTCTTGCCAGAACTATTATACAATCGGTCCATACTGAGTGAAGGCTCAAAGCAGAACTTGGCCTATTATAAGTTTTCTGTTGGTTATATAGAGAAAACACACATGCATACATATAAGTTTATACTTTCCTTTAGTGTAAAGCTTTTGATAAAAAGAAAGGGGGCTAGTAATCTTCAAAAAACAAACATGTACACAAAAAGAAATATATTCTAATCAGCTGCACATTCAACAATTGGCAGAGAGAGAAAATTTTTTAAAAATTTTTTAAGTATATTATAGCAACTTTTTTAACATATGACCAGGATTTTATCTGAATTCTGTTTTAAATAACCTTAGTAATTTTGATGAAGAAAGCAAATTACAACATACACCGTAGCATTGAATAATATTTGTACAAGACATACATTGATAATCCAAAAATTGAGACATTTATAAGTAAATGTTCCATAAAATCATAATTGAAAATAAGATATTGAAAAAAGTATCAGCTTTCAACTACTTTACATAGATTACTGTGCGATAAAGGAAAAAGCACAAAATATAATAATTTATGCAAATAGCCAAATATTTGTGCCTCAATTAGCAGTCTTAAAAAAATTAAAAATTAATCCAACTGAAATGTTACCTGTTCAACTGGAAGGATGTCATACAATAAATGCCAAGTAGTGTGCCATTATTCGTTTATTGGCAGCATTGTAAGGAGTACACACAAAACAACCGTGAAGCCATATCATCCTTCATTTTAAATTCCATTGTAATTATAATGAAAAGTTAAAAGTTCTTGGAAAGAATTTAATGATATGCTTAATGGAACAGAACATAAGAAAAGAAAGAAATTGTACTTGCTTATACATTATATGAATTAAAATCCTCACCCAGGGTTAAATGAAAGTCATACAGAGGGAGAAAGAAAGCGACAGGATGAACGCTACATGCTGTCAACTTTCTGCCTTAGCACTCCGTTTCAACTGTGTGATGCAATTTTTTTATGTAAAGCAAAATATTATTTAATTATTCATGTATCCTCCAAGGAACATTCCGTTTCAAACAAACAACCATACATTTATACCAAGAATCTGTTACAGGTAATTTACTTACCTGAATTCAATGGTGATATTTGCTTTCCTGTAAAATGCTGCAGTTGACAGTAGAGGTCTCTGAAGATTTCTTACATTTCATTATAAATAATCAGGGTGTGCAAGAGTCCATAGATAAATGCATATGAGGGCTTTTCTATAAACTGATCAAAGCCCATCTTCCGACCAATGCACACCTTACATCACGCTTTTAGCTAATCAATCTCAACACAGAAACTGGATTGATTACTAACCATCAAACCATTTTGTCTCGACATACACAGACAAACAAGACAAGATATATAATGCAAGCACCTGCACAAATCTAAGTAAGCGAAGGGTGTCTTCCTTGTTAAACTGCTCACTATCAGCTTATTGGCAAAGCCCCACTATTCAATGTGTTCTTTTGTACAGTTTCCAGGCTCTACAGGTTTCAGGATTTGACTAAATATGTTTGTTTTTTTCTATAAAGTATACTTCAGGATAATCTTTGTAGTGCGCAAAATATTGCCTAAACAAAGACTATATTCAGTACAAAGAAACAGAATTTAATACATAACTACCTCATTATGCATAGTAAAGCTACATTTCTCTTTTAGACTACCTCCAAATCCGGCAGGTCAGGGTTTTTTTTTGAGTTTTTCATTATGCTGAAGTAAATGTCAGATAGCTTTAAGGAGCCAAGGATAAGGACCTCCCTGGTGATCATCTCCACTAGGATAAGGTAGCAGTGCCCTATGAGTGTTCTGGCCTCAGATGTCAGCTACTGTCATGCTCAGTTGATTTTTTTTCTGATTTGTTTATTTACACATGCTCTTTAACATCTCAGGTCATTAGCATCCCATTTAATTCCGGGTTTGAAACGGCCAGTAATTCCTCAGAGATCTCTTCTTTCAGGCTAGATGTTCTTTTATGAGTCACAAATCTATAACATGGGACTACAGCTTAATTTCTCGTCCAAAGCAAGCCATACTTAGAATTTTTATGTCCAAAAAAATCCCTTAATCCTGGCCAGGATTGAACCCGCAATCTTGGGTCCATGAGGCAAGTATGCTTACCACTAGACCACCAGGACCGACAGGCGCCACTCATGCTGGAACTTTCTGTCAAGATCCTCTGTTCATAGAATTCAAACTTGTATTTCTGGAATTTAGAGTGTCAACTAGTAGCCCATTTTTCTGTGATATTGCACTTTTGAATAACTTTTAAGAGTTGATATTTTCAACTAAGATTTTTTTAGTCAGTCCTGGTGGTGTAGTGGTTACCATACTTGCCTCCTATGCCCAAAACGCAGGTTCGAACCCGGCCAGGATCGATGGATTTTTTCGGGTGTAAAAATCCTAAGTATGGCTTCCTTCGGAAGGGAAGTAAAGCCGTGGGTCCCATGTTGTACATTTACAGCATGAAAAATGAACCTCAAGCCTGAAAGAGAGACCTCTGAGCAAAATTTGTCAGTCGTTTCAAGCCCTGAGATGAATGGGACGCTGATGACCTGAGATGTTAAAGAGCGTCCATAAATAAATCAATCAATCAAAACTAAGATTTCAGCACACCATCCTTTGTAAGCATATTTGAATGCAACAGTTAATGAAGTGAAATAAGCTAAATGAAGATGTAATCCATTTTGCCTTATCAAGAATAGCCTGAAAGGACTTTTATTATACAAGAGATTGTATTGATTCTAAGGAACTAAAATAATACAAGCTTTCTGTTGATTATACTGGAAACTTATTTAAATTAGTAAGGCTAAGACTGAAGCATTTTCTTAACTGTGATTGATAAGACTTTAAGCACAGCCTTGACCATCAGAATAGCTGGAAAAATTTTCAGACTTGCTGTTTTATATAACATAATTTATTCTGGTTTATGAAGTTTAAACAAAAATAGGAAAGCTCTGAAAGTTGAACAGCATTCAGGGTATCCAGTAATTGCAGTCACAGATGGAAACATTGTTTATGTGGAAGTCTGTTAAAGAATGATCATGAGTAACAAAACATGAAGAAAGAAGTCTTTGAAAATTCATTTCACTCAGGTTTCTGAAATCCTACACAAATATTTTCATGTTAGAAAAGTTTTTGTCAAACCCTGGAGGTGTCCACATCATCAGTTGCCAAAAGTTGATATCAGTATGATTTGTAATCAAAGAGGCTGTTGATGATCTGGTTTTTCCCTAGTGACCATTCTCAAGAGATGATGGAAGATTGTTACCAGTTTCATCCCTGCAAGTGATTATATTGCAACTGTTCCACTTGAACAAAAAAACAGTTACTGCCAACTAGTACACCAAAGTGTGCCAACTCCAGAATTTCAGAATATTTAAATTTGCTTCATCATGATAATACCTTTGTACACATCACACTGAAAGGAATACAAGTCCTGCAAGAGTTAGGAATGCCACAGGTGAATCACCCACCATAAAGTCCAGATCTTGCTTCCCACATCCTTTTTTAATTTTTAAACGTTAAATAAACAGTTCCAGGAGTCTAGGAAGGTTGTTGCTACCTCTAAAGAAACATTGCACAGCTACTCTCTCTCTCTATTTGGTTTATTTATGGATGCTCTTTAACATCTCAGATCATCAGCGTAACATTCAATTCAGGCATGTAACGGCCGACAAATTTTGCTCAGAGGCCTCCTTTTCCAGGCTTGAGGTTCTTTTTCGTGCCGTAAATGTACGACATGGTACCCACTGCTTTACTTGCCTTCTGAAGGAAGCCATACCCCCCAAAAAAATCCATTGACCCTAGCCGGGATTGAACCTATGATCTTGGGTTTAGGAGGCAAGTATGGTTCCACTACACCACCAGGACCTACAGGCTTTTCTCTTGGATTGAATTAGATTGGAAGGATGGAGGAGAACATTTCAATATTTCAGCCTTGCTCAAGGGTTGGCTGTTTGTGCCTATGCACCTAGTGGGAGAAATACTAGGAGGAAGGGACTAGATAATGGAAACACCATGTAGCCAGGATCCAGGAGTGAGGTGTGGACATAGGTGTTACCAACATCATTTCTAGATAGAACACCCTAACACTGGCAGAGCACTGCTTCCAAGAGTTCAAGCCCAGAAGGACAGCTGCCATTTCAGACATCAGGGCAGAAACCTTTCCAAAGGACAAACACACAGCATCAGCCAACCTTGCCTGGTACTGTCAACTCTGTAACATAACCAACAGAATGAAATGAAATGGAAGAGTAGGAAATTTGTGGAAAGGAAAAAAAAAGAGAGGAGAAAGGGGGGGGGGGGAACAAGGTCTGGATGGCCAACCCTAAGGGATATGAATAAGTCCTCCTGAATAAGTCCCAAGCATTACTCCTGAGTCACTCTAATTGTTAGCCATTCACTTAGCAGAATCCAAAATTAAATACTATCATAATGATTTTTTTTTTTTACTATGGAAACTTAGCAAGAGGATTAAAGACAATTGTTTTAAAAATGTAAAACTCTTGTATTTTTCAAAAACATGTCTCCAAGTATTTTACAAAACATATCAGCTTTTCATTCTCATGTTACAAATTACTGAACTTTAACCATTAATCATTCATTTGGAATTGCTTTCAAAGTGTGAGAAACCAAAACATATTGTGTCAATAAAAATAAAAGTAAATAAGATAACAACAAAATTTCATTTTATGTACATAAATATTTAGATGATTATCCTTAAAGCTTATATAATAACTTTGTACACTTATATATTTGTTACATTTTATAAAAAAGATTATGGCATACTGAAATAACAAAGCGTACAGGCAACATATGATATAGAGTATAAAAATGTAAAATATTCACATTCTTATGGCTGTATAAAATGTCAAATAATATAAATCTTATGTTATTAACAGGTGATATCACCGTTATAAAGGAACTTACACAGTAAGTTCTACCATTTGTTCTACTAGAGAATAATAATCTAATTCTGATATAGAATTGTGTCTATAAGCAAACTAGGAGCACCATTTTCTTATTTTACATTGTATCACAAATGTCAACACTGCTAAATTACGATAATGGAGAAGTAAATTTAGGAAATGTTGAAATTAACAGCAAGACACACAAGGAAAGATGAGTAAACATGTAATGGACAAAAATAATGCTTTTGTTTATATTTTATGCTGCTAATTCATTCTATAACCTGGGCAACAGATTGCACCTAAGTACATTAAATGAGGTAGGACTCCAAAATTTAGCTTCTCCATAGGGTAATCATTTTAGCTGAGTTAAGCCTTTATCTTCTACCACCTGAAACAGTTTAAGAAAAACAAATGTTAAAAGGTGTCACATAAATAAACCAAAACATTGTGCATTACTGTATTCAGGAATAATCTTTGCATTAGGCTTGAAAGCAACAAAGTAACAAACTGGGTACCAAATACAATTGGCTTAAGACAGGGTTGTAAATTAAGTTCGGTACTATTCAATCTTTTTATAGATGAGATAGTCGAAGAAAGTGGGAGGGAGAATAGGCAGTGTCCATCAATTAAAAATAAACAATTCCAGGTTTGCTTTTAGCTGCAGCAGATAAATTAAAGTAAATAAAAAAGTTGGTATGTAAAAAAGGGAACATCCTCAGCAAAGATGAGATATGATGGCTAGAGGGGCATGAAATTGAAATGGTAAGAAAATTGTATTATTTGGGCGTAAGGCTGAACAGTAATGGTAAATGGACAGAATAAAGGAAAAATGTACTAGGAAAGGGAAAATTAGCTACCAATAGTATAAGAACATGCTTGAAGAAAATACAAAACATGAGTGTAAAGTGTTTAGAGAGAGTATATTTGGCTATATTTGAATTAAAAATTATGCATGGGATAGAAATATGGGAGATAGAAAAAGGAGATCAGATTCATAGAGCAGTCTGTAAAATGACATTACGATTACCTAGAGCTGCACATAATGAAGTAGCCCTGACGGAACTAGGAGAGTGAGCTGAAAAGGTCTAGTAATAAAACACATTATGAAATACTGACAGAAGATACATTCAACGGAGGAAGAAAATATTCTCAAAGACTGTTTGTGGGCACAAGAAAAAGGTAAATGGGAAGAAACTGGGTAGTAGATTAAAAGGAATTTGTAAGAGAAATTGGTTTGAAAGAGCTAGTGGTTTACAGTCACCAAATGGGCAAGGCATGTGGAATAAAGTGAAAGCAAGATGATATAGAGAAACAGGAAATATTTGGTAGCCTAAGAGATAAGAGTAATCTAAGGAAGAGTAGAGTGGGAAAAAATATATTGAGGTATGTGACCAAATGGGAAGGAAGGGTATGGCAGGGTCAAGAACAGGAACAATGATGTTAGGTGACAAACATTGTGCCCATTCTGTGGTAAAGTAGACAAGAACTTAAGAACTTCCACTGTAGACTAGAATGTACGGAAACTGGAGAATGGAGAGAGGAAATATGGAACAAGAAGTGAGATAATTTGCAGGCAGAAATTCTGGCATTAATGATTTCTGGGATTAGCAGAAAAGAATTTTTGGAAATTATGTAGAAAAAGTAAGAGGAAAGTGACCAATGCAAAGGAAGAAGGCAGTAAAGTAACAATGAGGGAAGATCGTAAATTTTAATAGTTTGGGAGTTTCACAGTGAAATATATAGTATCTTATAACAAATTATTTATGAGGAAGTCGCTCAAATTTCTCGTTTTATTCCACTTTCGTGGACATGTTTCAAAGGCAATTTTCCTTCGTCATCAGCACAGTTCTACTATCAGTTTTCCAGCATGGTATTAAGATGTTGCTCTTTGGAATTTACAAACTTTTTGATGAGGTTGCTGTTGTTTGGAAGCTCAAAATTAACTAAATTTTCTTTGTTTTCATTCAAGAATATATTTTCCCACACCGATAATTCTATGGGTTTTTGAAGAGCTTTTAAGAGTTTTGGTTCATTTTGGAACTCATGGTTTTTTTTTGCCAGAAATGGTATGCTACTGCTGATTTTTCTGTATGTTTATATTTTACATTTCTCATGTGTTCCTTAAACCATATGGTAATGTTCCTTTTTGTTTTCCTTAAAATATTTATTATTGCAGTCTTTGCAAATGATTTCATAAATGCCCGATTGTTTTCCTGGCGGGATTCTGTCCTTTGTGTTGGTTTTTAGGAGGTTTTTCAAACTGCATTTACTCACTGGAGCCTAAATAATGTTGGCCTCTTTAAAAATTTTTTGAAATTTTTGGTGTGCCCATGGATGGAATGTAACAGAAAACTGCATTGTTGCACATATGGTTGACAATAGTCTACCTCAAAAAGAAATACTAGTCCACAACAGTTTTTGAACTAAATTGCAATTCTTTCTGCAAAAGTTTCTGTCAAAGTGGTAAAAGGAACACAACATTAAGTGACAAAACACAACTTGAACTTCTATATATTTTAGCACCACAGAAACTTGCCACTTATTAACAAAAAAAGAAAAAAGCTAGGAACAATAGAAATTAAATCTGCTATGGCCAATCACCAACCAGAAAATACTTATGAGTATCACTAATAAACCCAGCATCAATCAACAAATCCTCAACACTCCAGCTATGGCTGATATATAAACAAGAAAATGTTGAAATTCAGCATAGTAAAACTAATTTTTTCAGCTAATTTTTAAACTCGAAAAATAAAACATTAAATGCATATGCAAACATATAACTACCTCAATTAAAACATTTTTGTAAGACATGTGGAGTAGAATAATTACATCATCATCATCATCATCATCATCATCATCATCATCATCATCATCATCATCATCATCATCATCATCATCATCATCATCATTTGTCCTTCTGTATCATATCCCTGAAAGTTTGTAATATTATTATAACCCATTATGTATTATTTCATTGCTGCTGTCCAAATAGTCATTTTCTAAGATAGAAATCATTCATTTTCCCATGTAAGTAATAAAAGGAACATTTTGAGACTGACAGATTCTCCTTATATAGATGTTTTACCATGTAGGCTCGATAGATAATTTGAATGCTGTCACATTTCGAAAATTAGTAACTTTTCTTTCACTAATGGCATTATTATTTTCTCTCTAGAAGTTCTGAAATTTGGTTAAAATTGTACATATTTTTAAAAAACATAGCATATGAAAATAAGACATAAAATAATATTGCGTACATTACCTGTTTAGTCTTCCAGTGGTTAGATTCATTTTTCCTATATGAGATTTTGGATCTGGAGCTAATGAACTCCACAATGTTCTCTCACAGTGTTGAAGATGCAGTGTGTTGCAAGTTGAGAAACTGTGACTATTTGAAAAGCATATATCCATTATTTGGTAGAATCTGCAACAAAGATGATTTACATTAAAAAATTTGAAAGAGCACCTCTCACAGAAGCCTTGGTAATGTTAGGCCATGTCATTTTCAGTTAATTTTATATTTGGAGGGTAAACATCAGCTATACATTTGAAGGGATGCAGTTCCTTTTACAAAAGTGGAGAAACTTAACATAATGCAATAAGGGGCAGAAGAATTTTAAATCTAAAATCAGACAAAAAAAATGGAAAATACATGTGGAAGGTGAGCAAGACAAATGGGAACAAGAAGTTGACAACGGCACTATCTAGGAATGAATACATATCCCTATTACATACTCAAACCTGGTGTGAATTGTAATGGGGTACACAGAAGGAATGCAACTTTAAATTGAGAATGATTAAGTGGAAAATTTAAATATTTTCATAGTAGTACGTTTGCTGTATTAAGAATATGGAAATGTAAATTATTTAATTTGAGTTTAACATGTTTACTTGTTTGTAAAAACTGCATAAATTGGTTCTATTTATATGTAAAAGTATTATGTCTGCATGGGAATTGGGAGAAATAAATTCATTCATACTTTCGTGTTTAATTGGACACGTTTTGAGCACATCAGTGACACTTTCAATACAACTCACCATCATTTTGCATGTTTATACTCGAGCATAAGGTATAGTTGCTTGGTTCAATTGATGAGGGCTGAAAAGTGTTCCACCGTCCACTACACTTTTAGGTAGAAGACTGCTAGGTTTGAAATATCAACATATAGGCACTAACAGCATTCTATGACTCCCATATCACTTGCAATGGAGTTGCACACAACACTGGTGAATCCTTTAAATGACAGTAAAAATTTTGCAACCTTTGCGATGATGATTGTTGTTATGTTTCCTGTCAAGACTTTCATTTTATTCCAATTTTTCACTTGTTTCACTTCAGTTTTTACAGTACTTCACAGCACATGATTTTGGGTCTGCCTCTATTACACATTTCCCTCTGAGGATTCCATTTTAACCCTATCTTTGCTATGTTTTTAGCCCTCTTCTAAGTGTGTGTCGTGTGTCATTTCCATTTTCTGTGCTTCACTTCTTTCCAGATCTCATTTTATAACATCTTCCACAAGTGCTTGTTCGAGTAGATCCTTGGCCACCATATTCCCAATAAATTTAAAACATTTGTTCATATGAAATTGAAATTTATTCCAAATTTCCGTTGTTCCTTCCCATGTTCCACATTCATAATGAAAAATGGATTCAACAATAGTATTAAAAAGTCTTATTTTCCTTTTTTAGGGATATCTGCTTAGATTTCCATATGGACTAGCTGCAAAAAGGTAATATTTGACATTCTAATTCTAGTAGCCTTTGCACTCTCATCATTCTCCTTTTAGTGTTGTTATATGAGAACCCTTTGAAAAATTCCCAGAAAGAAGCACCAAATGATGGTTAACATTTTCAAATTATTCTTATTTTTCAACATAATTTCCCTTGACACTAATAAACTCTGTCCAACGATGCTCCAAAGCATTTATCCCATAATTCCTCCAGGCCCTGCTTACTGAGATTTAAGTTCTTCATTAGTCAAAAATATCTTTTCACCAAAGAATTTCCTCAATTTAGGGAACAGATGGAAGTCCAATGGAGCCAAGTCGAGGGAACTGGGCAGATGTGGCAGAAAAGCACACCCTAATTCATTGATTTTTGCCCTTGCAACGCAACATGTGTGAGGATGGCATTGTTTTGATGCAAGATGACTTTCTCCTTTTATAAACCAGACTTTTTCTCACATATTTTTGTCTTCAATAGGTCTAAAATAATAATACGCTCCAGTGGGAAGATATTCGATAACATGCACCTTTGGCACTCGAGAAAACAGACACCATGATCTTCCCAGTCAATTTCACATACTTGCCCTTCTTTGGCAGTGGAGAATTGCAAAGCTATTTGCAAAAATTTCTATTTTTGTAGCATTATTTATTCTCAATAATTTAGTTTTTATTTTATTTAGACACAGTTTTCCACAGTGCTTGCTTGTTGGTCCAGATCATACAAACTTCCTTTAATATGAGAATCTGCCAGCATTAAGCAAACATCATAGTTATTCTACATTCTCTAGCCCTTGCAACCCTTGTATTAATAGTCAATACTTACATCCAAAAGTGGAATAATTCAATATCAAATTAAAACATGTACTTACTTTGAAGTTAAGCTGTCAATCCAGTCCTTGAGATCCTCATCAAATCGTCGGGAATTGACAAATGCTTTCCTCAGCAAGGCACTTCTTTCCGAACTACTCTCCAAGTATTTTTCCCATTCAGAGATATCATGTGTTGTATACTGCTGTCCAGGACCATTATGGAGGAATCTGAACAAACAATAAACTTCTGCTATTCTCTAAAACCACTCAAAATTAATGAGTAAAATGAATTCACAGTGTTGAAAATCACAAATTTCAAACTTAACCAGTGTGTGGGGGGGGGGGGGGGGGTGTAAGCAATTGAAAACATAAAAAGATAGTATCTAATTAAGGAAGAGAAAAAGATGAATCTGGTTTTCACACACAAAAAAAAAAAAAAAAAAAAAAAAACACACTCACACACACACAGTAAAACACCCATTAATAATAGCTACAGATCTAGTTTTACCAAGGTACAAAAATGTTGGGAAAGATATGGATACCATGTGAAATTGCAACTATCAAGACCCAAATTTTACAAATATAACATTATGAAATTATTTTTATGGGAGTTCTTATTGGAGCATTAAAACAATATTAACACCCCCCCCCCCCAGAGAGAGGGCAATCAGCTGATATTTTTGTACTTACTATTTCCTGTAGGTAAATTATAAAATAAGAACTTATTTATGTCCCTGTTGAAATGTTATATTAAATACATTTATTATATAAAACCAGTCTAATTTATGAAAACTGTAACAAAATTCTACTATCCAAAATGAGAATTAAATCTACTATAATTAATTTACATGCCATCTTTACTCTTGAATAGAACCCCTCATAAATTTTAGAACCCCCCCTAGAATTTTGGGCAATACTTTTTTTAAACATTTAAAACTAATGTCTTGTCTAAAGACTCGCAGCTGAAGATGCATGCGGGCAAAGGCCTGTGAAACATGTTCTGCATAATTCAATGAAAAGTGGAGCATAAAAGTATTAAATCAACTCACTAGCTATTTAAGAATATATATTTTTAAACAACTTCCACTAAATATTGGGCCTTCAAATTTTAAAGAAAATGTCTCAGTTTTAAGGGCTACTTTCTTCTGTTAAATTACAGAAAAATTCTGATCACCATAGATGAGCATTCTAACAGAGAACTAGACGACATTGCAATGCTACATCTATCAATCCATACCAGGTCATCAATCTACTGCAATTGCAGCATCAATAATATGTGTTATGCCATGGTGTTTGCTTAGTATTGCAATATGAAAATAACTAGTGTTTTGAGGCCAGTAGTTCTGTACATGCAATCCACTTCCCCCTAAAACAACTCTGGGAAACATAAAATAAATGAATGTCAGCCTATTTCATACATTACCTAATTATGCATATCAGTATATTTTTACATTTAAACTTTATTGCAGATACTCAAAATTATTTTCAAATTAAACTTATAAGGAGGTAAGAAAGCACCAACTTTTTATGTCACCAGCAGCCACTGTTATCAACCCTTACATATATGTATGAAATTAGTACAGTCAGTATGTTGGAAATGCTTGAGACAGAAGGATGGGTCAGTAATCACATGATTTTTGAGCTCCACATCAGATTCTTGTTTTTTCATCCATTGAAATATGTGATGAATTTTTATACATATATATCTTAAAATGATATTAATAAAATTATCATAAAAACAATCTGCTTCCATCTACCCTTATCTTTATAAAATAAATGTTTTTATAATATTAACCCTAAATTTCAGTAAGAAAACTACGTTGAAAAAGTGAGGTTCTATTTGCAAGTAGCTATGGTACATGCATTTGCTGCAATATAAATTCTGCTCTTGCCATACCCTGCCTGTTGTGGAGATACTTCAGCTCCTGAAATGAACTGCAAAGGAGTCACTAAAAACTGAGTATATGCCACAACCGCTGATTCATATATCATCTTAACTGTCCATACTCCTGGTAACAATGGTTCACCAATTACTAGCTTCACATAGTTTATCTGAAAACAAGAGAAGTTCAGAGCATTAATATTAAAATATGTAGTTTCTAATTAGACTGTCTTTGCAACAAATACAAGAAGCATTATTTCTGCAATAACAAAAAATATGTTTATTTACTACTGTACCTAAAAAGTGCAAAAAGTATTGGAGGTTATTTGAGTTATCTGGTAAGAGAACAGTTGCATCCTAGGAGATGTCAGTTGTTAAGACCATATAATGCATGTGCAGGCAGCAGCTTGTACTTAGTTTGAGGTGGGCTTTTTCCGGGAGTTGTGTGTTCACAGTTATTTGGGGCTTTCATTATGTACTAATTGTTCTTCATTAGTTACACCACTACATAAATGTGGTTGGTTGTTAGTGGCCATTGGGGATGCTGATATTTTAATTTTTTCTTTAGCTTCCCAATAAAGAACTTCCAAATTATTTTTCAGTTGTTTGTTGCTATCAAGTTGGCTGCATTTCATTAGACATTTTTTGTTTAGGATAGTATTCACATCCTTACTAAATGGGCTGTGGCTGTCCTTTATTAATTTCATCCTGAAGAGATGCTCTGACAGGCAATCATACCCAACAATTAAGTGAAATTGTGCGACTCCAATTTTTCTTGGTTCAATAAAAATAGTTTAAAGTCTTCATATGGTTTTTCTTTAAATTTTGTTTTTGGTGGATATTTTGGTGTTCTTGTTTAATTATTAATCTTTTTATGAGTTTCAATTTTGAAGAAATTTCTAGTTGGTTTTAATGTTATAATGGCTCCTCCTTTTGCTAAAGTATTAGCATTCTCATTCCCTTATCCCACATGGCTCAGGATCCTTGTAAAACTATTTCTGTATTTCTGATCTGGATTGTATGATATAGTTTTCTTATTTCATTTAAAGTATATGTTATTCATTATACTTCATATTACTGCTTTAGATTCACTTAAGATAATTCTTTTATTTATGTTAGATTTATAGAGTAGATTTTCTAAAGCTGCTCTAACCAAAATTGTTAACATACTGTCCCAAAGGTATATATTGACAGAATTCTTCACAGTATATTCCAAAGGTTGCTTCTCCATTTTTAAAAGATCTAACTCTATATACACTTCACCAAATATTAGTTGGATAATAGTTTAGTATACTAAGTGCTGTCAATCTTAATGCTTCAGGTAGGGCCATTCTTCTTGGAGACTTTTTGTATTCAGATTTAGTTTCACGCTGATATCTATATATTGTAAAGTGTCAGATGCATAATGGCAAGTTTAGTACTTATTTTTAAAATTTTATCTAAATCTTCTTTCTGCATGTAATTTTGAAAGTATGTTGTGTTTTTAATCATTGTCTGCTTTTAGGAATAAGAAACCACTTATTCCTGTATTGATTAATTTTTAATTTCTGTCTTAGTATTACCATTTTAATATCTAGCTCTGCGCAGTAATCTACACCTCCTCATGGTACACCTGATTATTATTATTGTTATTATTATTATTATTATTTTATTTTTTTTACACTCTTTAACTAAAAAATCACAAATTCAAATATTATTACATAAATGTAATATAGATATCTTTGTAATTTTTGAAGCTAATATTGATAATGATAATTACATAAGTATAATCTTGAATTTAAATATTAATTCAATTTGGAATCAAACACAGTAGAACACCCATTAATAATCTCTTTTGAGTAGAACATTTAGAACACACTTTATGGTTTTACTTACATGAGATTTACTCAGGACATATGTTTCATGGAACTTTTTCATTTAACAGAGTTATTCAACAGCTGATGATGTGAAAAAGTTCCACAAAACACATATTCTGAGTAAATTTCATGTAACCAGAAAGTGTGTTCTAAATCTCCTACTCAGAAGAGATTATAATCTTGAATATTCACATACAAAGTAACCTCTTTATAGTTGGTGGTTAAACTAGAAGCCTGGGTCATAAGTACTTGTAGCATTACAAATCTCCTCTTAAGGAATTAATCTCTCACAGTAGAGAAAGGTTAGGCAGATCTCTGGGGCATTTAGAACATATTATTATTTTATAACTATAACATATGTACAAAAATTCCTAAAATTTAAATGTAAAATGTATACTTCCAGACCCAATAGTCATAAATAGATGAATCTCATTATGCCCAGGACTTTAAATCATGTGTTGTTAACATTAACACATGTTTGCAATTTCTATGCTCACCACAGATCCATCTTCTATGTGTGCATCAGAGACATCTACCAACTGCCCTGCTGAGTCCACCCAAAGGAAAGTAACATTGAATGTGGACCCTGGACTGCTGTTCATCTGATATATCAATGTTGGTTCTGAGAATGGACCCACAGCATGAAGAACATTACGTGACATCTGCTCCTTCTGGTCATAATCAGAGCTAACCAAAAGTGACTGAAAACAGAAGCAAAACAGAGATAGGTGAGTATATGGGAAACAGTGAAGCATTCCGAGTTAAAACTTTCTTTTTTTATATCTGTAGAGTAGGCTGCAAATAGCTGTCACCTTTACAGGCAAATACAGAGCTTCCAGAATATTAGGGGCATTTAAAAAGTCTGACAAGGAAAACACTATTTTTTTTATTTATTTAATTTTTCAATATAATTCACCTTGTAAATCAATACAATTACTCGACTTTCCAATTTTTTTAATACCCCCAGTAAAATAATATTTGTTCAACTGAGAAAAATAAGCATCCTCTCAGCTTTCACTTTTATCATTTGATGTGAATCTTCATCCACTCACCAATTTTTTCAGGTTTGGAAACAAAAAGTAATTGCTAGGAGTCAAATCTGGTTTATATGGCAGATGTGGAAGCATTTGGAAGTGAAGGTCATGCAGTTTTGCAGCAGCAGTCCCAGACACGTGTGAAGGCGCATTATCATTATGAAAGAAAACTTTCTTTTTCACAGATTGTGGACATTTAGCTTGAATAGCATCCTTCAGTCGGTCCAGCAGTGAAGCATTTAATACTTTCTTTAAACCAATCATTATGTCATCTATAAATAAATTGAATAGAATAAGGCTCAGTTTTCATCCTTGCCTAAGTCCATTGTTTGTTTACTTCAGAGGCTATTTCCCAACTTCCCCATTTTATACAAAATGCATTGTGTTGATATGCTTTCAATAGATTGACTATCTAGCAAATCCCATCTTTGACAACTTATTTCCATCTCATATTATTCTGTTGTGTGTGTTTTCAGGTCTACAAATACCGTATAGAGTCTCCTGTGTTTGTTCCAGTAAATATTTTATTTATCCATAGTTCTATAACCCTTTTTCTTTAAGTATATTATTAATGTCTAACTTAATATTCCTGTGGCATTACATTAAATTCTTTTAATTACTATTTCCTTCCTCACTACCCTTTCTAATACAGTCAATACCGAAAGCCCCTTGGCAATTCTTTGGGTAATCCTAGAACCTGTTAATGAAACATGGCCTGAATAATTAATTTCTGATACAGCCATTTTGAAGATCAACTCTTGCCTGAAAAATATGAGGTATAATTGTTAATACCAAATAAGATGGAATCTGGATTAAGTCAATGGTGAAAGGGATTAGAGTGACACTGACATATAGAACATGGTTTAGGTTGGGAGCATGAGATGGAAAGTTGAGTTAAACAATTCCTATGTCGTCAAGATGCCAAGGTACAATATGCACTATGTGTGGATGTGTATTGTCATGCATGAATATTAATTCATCTCTAACAAATGGGGCCTAAGACACAAAGTATCGGCAAAAACATTGTTGATATAGTGGTGAGCACTGAGGCTATTATTCTCAATGAACATTGAATCAGTTTATGCCCCCATAGAGATACCACCCCATAGTATCTTAAAACTACCCCCAAATATATCCTTTCGGAGAATGTGTACTCTTTCCCTACCATCTGGAGATTTTAGAGAGAACCTGAATTCATTCAAGAACACAGAGCTGCATAGTCCATTCGGTGTGGTGACGAGCAACTGTGTGCTCTTTGGCCAGAACTGATAACATAGTAGGTAGTCATGACAGATCTTGTTCTCCAAGGCATTGTCAAACAGTCTTCTCACTCACCTTAATACCTTGCAAATGTTGTAAATGATTCCCAGCTTCAACCTCTGTTGTACGGCAGTTTCTTAAAACCTGAGAGACAAGCAAACGATCACCTCTGGACAAAGTTTTCGTTTTTCTGCCAGATCCAGGTCTTTTGGAATAACTGTGCATTTTTCACAGCCTCTTGCACCATGGTATAACCAGGCCTATGGTTATAGCTGTATCCATCATCATCCATCTCAATCAGGGCAACATTTTGATTACTCAAAGGCATGATTTCAACTGAACTTAGTGATAGAATGAGAAACTAACCATTAGTCATTTCAAACAGAAAGAGTGCCAGTTTTTAAAAGGAAATATATATGTTTAGCGCAGTAACATATTTAAGTGGGATATATGCATTGTTAGTCTGTAATGTGAAGATAAAAGTGACCAGGCATTCAAACTCGAACTAATGCAACCAAGAAAATGTTTAACTGCATTTATCATGGTATATATTCATAACTCCACTGAAAAATAGGTTTAAACTTAATATTTACCAAAATTTGCTGTGATTGGCTTTTTTGCCAGTGAGTGTATATACACATATTATACCTTTAATCGTTCTCCAGGCCCAGTCTCTATTATTTTTACAGTACGATGCACAGGAACAATCCAAGCTTCTACTTTGGCAGTTTCAGTTCCATGATGCAACTCATAAAGCACTAGTGATCCCTGGAATGACAAAAATGCAGAACACTCTGATAAGACTTACATGCACTTTATATAACATGCGTTGATAATGTATCAACAATAACTTCTTATTGTTTTCCCATTCATATGCAAAGTAAAATAAATATGAGAGTCGCTATTAAATTTTTTGGATTTGAAGAGACTATAAGAGAGAGAACATTCCTATTCACAGCACTGGAAAGAGCATATTTTGATTAGTAGCCATAGCAGAAGTTAAATGCAGCATCCAATGTTGCAGCTGCAGCAAAATGTGCGGTTGTCCACTTGCTGTCTTGAGTTCTAAGATGGACTTTACTAAGAGCATACTCATGCAATGATTTTTTTACAACTAGGGTTTATACAGACACTAATACTTCACTTAAAAAAGTCTATAACTGTTTTGTGGAGTTCGGATGAAGAACAGCCATGAAAGATAAGCGCACGGGGAAGCAGCAGTAGTCACTAATGAAAACATCACTCATGCAGAAGCCATAGTGAAGAATGTTCCAAGAATGACTTAGAGGAGTCTCTAAATTGCTCATTTGCTGCAGGTGTCAAAACTCTTGTGAGAAAGTTGTGTTGAGTGCTGCACAACCTCACAGAAGAGGAAGTGGAACAGTGCCAGGAAATGGTTCATAATTTTAACAATGGCAGCTCCACAAAAATCTTCATAAGTGACGAAAGTTGGATTTACCAACATGACTTGGAATCAAGGAGGTAGTTGGTGATCCAAATGAAACCCCCACCAGTGAAGGTTAAGTAATGTCAAAATGTAGGACAGAAGATGTTACCTGTTTCTTTACCTGGCCATATTGCAACCCTTCTGTACCAGGAACAATCATTTCTGGTCTACCATCTGGTAAACCCAGGGTCTTTAGAACTCTTTAACAGAAAGAACCTCAAAGTCTGGGTTGTGAGGATTATTGCTCTCTCTGCACACACTACTGGAATTTCTACAAGGATAGGAAGTGACAGTCCAGATCTGGCTCCCTGTGATTTTTCTGTTTGCAACTATCAAAGAAAAACTGAGGGGAAATCAGTTTGGGAGTCCAGAAGAAGTTGCATTCTACAAAGAAGAGGTTGGTGCCATCTCTAAAGTAGCATACATAGTGTGGCTGCTTCCATAATCGGTTCTAGAGGATGTAACTTTTTCTGATTGCTTTAAAAAGAAATAGGCAAGAGTTTCTATTGGCAGAAATGTTACTAAAAAGTCACCATGGGGGGAGAATTTGGCAGAACTAGGAAGAGTAGGAAGGAAAGGTATAATAGTGGAGAGAATCTTGAAAATTGGCACAAATGTTTGAAATTAAATAATAACAATGTACTAAAAATGTCTTATGTACCAAAGAGATGTACTGGAAGAATGTGTTGATTTAGGGAGATGATTTCATTTATTTACAGACGCTCTTTAACATCTCAGGTCATCAGCATCCAATTCAATTCAGGGCGTGAAACGGCCAACAAATTTTACTCAGAGGCCTCTTTTTTAAGGATAGAGGTTCTTTTTCGTGCCGTAAATGTATGACATGGGACCCACGGTTTTACTTCCCTTCCAAAGGAAGCTATACTTAGAATTTTTACGTCCAAAAAAATTCACTGGTCCTGGCCAAAATCGAACCAGTGATCTTGGGTTTAAAGGCATATATTGTTACCACTACACCACCAGGATCAACATTTGGGGAGGTGGGGAAACTATTAGGAGAAATTGGAATGGATGATGTATGATAATTGGGTGAAAGTAATGTCAGTGAATTTTGGAAAGAAGTGAGACAGAGGGTAGAAGATATAGAGAAGCAAGAGATTTGGGCTAGATTAGAGGATAGAGTTTTTTAGGTTTACACAAAGTAGTTAAAGGAAATTGGGGATGGGAGAAATATATAGATAATTGTGATGAATTTGAAAGAATAATTCTTGCATGCATACCTATACGGGTATTATTCCTAAAAGGATTAAGAAAAATTTTAAAGAAGGATGCACTATATTTTGCAAAGTGAACAGTGTGTTTCATTGTCTAATAGAACGTGAAATGATAAAAGAGTGGATGGATAGTATTCGAGATGAAAAATGGGACAAGCTACCAGAAGATATAATGGAAATTAAAAAATTATCATATATGAGTGTAGAGAAAATAAACAACAGTTAATGCATAGATACACATTTTGACACCCCTTATTCTAATCCATGCATATTCATTTTATTTTAGTTTATCATAGAGCTCCATATACCTTTCTCTAGTACATTTATTTTTAGGTCTGCATAACCATTTCAAGAAACTTCTTTCCTTAGAGTTATTAAATATTTCTTATCTTTCAATGTCTTTTATAAATCTTCTTTCCAAATCCCTATCATAATACTCCCTTTGAATTTCCCAATCTTCCCAGTTCTGCTAATGTTACTGCATTTTAAGGTAAGCTTAAATTTGATTTACAAAAGGATCTATTTATTTAATCCATTCTAATCCATTTTTCATAAAGACCCCAAACGGTTATCCTAATAAACATTTTTGCCTCTCTTTCACATTAAAGACAGTCTCCAACATTCTTTACCTTATAGACATCATCATGATGATATGAGGTGACTTCTAGCACTTTGCCAGGCTTAAAAGAACATGTAACTTCCATGCTATGAGTAAGGTTTTTGGTGACTTGACGAGAAAGACTAGTTGCTAATGTGACTAGAGCATCATCTGAAGGTGGACTTAGATCTGCATGATGGTAGATGCTTTGCCAGTAGCTATGAAGATTTAACAAATCTGCAACACACAAATGGAATTAGTCATGGACTATTCAGTAGAATGTGTTATCACAGTGCTTGTCAAATCCAATGATGTTAGCCTTGAATCTATCAAGTGTATTGCTCATTCAAGGATGTGTGACACTGTCATATCCTACAGCCGCTATCAGACCTGCTTCTTGCAGCATTCATCCTCTTTTATCACCATTTATGTTACATCAAGGTATTGCAGTTTTGTGCTAATGAAGCAATCAGACAGTTAGATAGCAAATTTTGTGGCACATTCATCAAAACTGTATACTTTTATCCCAAGCAGTTCTCATGACCGAGATGAATAATTGTGCCCTTGATTGTAGGTGGAGTATCGTCCAGGAACTTCCAGTTGTTGGCCTATGGAAAAACCTCAGGGGAGTGCCTCAGGTATGTACCTTGCTGTGCAAGGGAAAGATCCTCATTGAATCATTGTGTTAGTGTCTTTCACTGACTGCTTTATTTTCCTTCTGTTTTGAAAACAAAAACATAAGAAGCTTGGTTAGAGTACACAGCAGTTCAAAATGAACAATATCCTGCACAGTTCATCAAGCATACAGTATAACCTTCTTTTGGTGCAGTGGTAGTTTTGGTTGTTTAGGGATAAATTCATGGGCTGCCAAACAGTTATAATGGCATCTTGGAGTGTCATACAGGATCTACTT
This sequence comes from Metallyticus violacea, assembly GCA_030762175.1. Classification (NCBI taxonomy): domain Eukaryota; kingdom Metazoa; phylum Arthropoda; class Insecta; order Mantodea; family Metallyticidae; genus Metallyticus; species Metallyticus violacea. Next base: position 16,299,926 of record CM060839.1, on the reverse strand, counting down.
TTTATTGGATGTCAGCAGCCTATTCAATTATTGAATCCTTCTGCTGACATGATAACAATGCAAAACAGGCACCAGCTTATGTGGAACCCAGTGATTCAGTTTATATCTTTTTCTTAGCTGATCAAGATGACCACTTATTTCTGCACTGATGTTAAATTGCTGCACCATTTCCTCACAAATTTGGTGTAGTTCACATCAGTAGTCATTAAGAGAGCATCATTAGCCATTATTGCTCTTCCTCTCTGAGGTTCATCCTTTAGGATTTTATTGCATTCCTGGAACTTTGCAAATTATCTTTACAGTGTTTATTAACAGTATCAGCACTGAGGCCTGACATATTTTCCATGCTGTTGAAGTTGCATTATTCCCAAGTTTAAATTTCTAAAGCATTTATGCTTGTATGGTGTAAATAGCTATGTGTATGTATTGATGATGCTTGAAACTTGATATAACAAGACTAAACAATACAAATTATTATTATTATTATTATTATTATTATTTTTTTTTTTTTTTTTTCATTTCAGCTCACTCAGGGCTATGATTACACAACTTCTCTTTCACAAGTTGTTTCCTCTAATGCAAGTATTCTTTTATTCTCCAACTCATTTTAATTCATTCGTCTTCCAAGAATAATACTCTTTGATTTTTCTTCAGACAGGTCCTTCACCTCTGCAATTTTCTTTCTGAACACTTCTCCGTTTTCTATATCTTCATTCTTGACTCCATACTTTTTTAAATCTTGATGGACTTGATCGAATTGATTTGTGACTTTCTTTTCTTTTTTGGAAGGTGAGGATCTTATTTACTATTCTTTCTGGTTCCATTCTCCTTATATATTCATAAAACTATTAACAGCCTTTTCTTCATTATATTAGAGGTTAAACTTTTCATATAGTTCATGGTTTGGTGAAGTGAAAAGTGAACTCACTAGCTGCGACAATTTCTCAGGATTGTTGTTGTTATTATTATTATTATTGTTCTTGTTATTATAATCCTCTTCCAGGTGCTCATGTATGACTGCACTTCTTGGAATACTGCCTAATATAGAAAAAATTTAACGTATCAGCTTAACTGTCCCTCTTGCTACAATCTGTTCCTTCCTTAATTTTATTTGATGTCCATTTAATTGTTGCCAACACTTGAAATTTGAGCATTACAAAGAAAGTGACAGAACGTTTCTTATCAACTATAAAGCACAGAGCTCAAATGCCCATTGACAAGTAAATATCTGTGATAATCAGAGTTAAACCATCATTTGTAAAACAATATTCTTATGTTTTCAGAAACAAAATTTTTTTAAGAATGTAATACATTTGATTATTTATAATCGGCAATTTACTTATGGAACTACTTGCATTGTGGTTACTCAAGAATGGTTAACAAAGATGTTTTGAATAATACTTACTAGTGGGATAGGCCCCATAGAGCCATTCTTCCAGCTGGTCAATAACAGCCTGGTTAACAACAGGTTCAAATTTACGAGCAAAAAATAAATGTCTATTTTCTGTTCCCTGCAATGAATAAAATTATTATTTTTATAATTTTTCTCAGAGTATAAATGTCATGGTATGAGAGTCATTCAAATATAAAGCAGATTTTTTAAAAATAAATCATTACAAAACAAATTATATTAATTTTCTACCAAGCTTCCTTCAATTAAAATACATTTTCTCCACTGAATGGATAGTTTCTTTTATTCCCTCATCAAAGAAAGAAAATGGATGCATCAACAGCCAATAGCGCACAAAATGCTCAACCTCTGCATTGTTGCTTTTTCCTCCCAATGTCTCCTTCAGTGGCCTGAACATGTAGTAATCACAAGGGATTACAAATAGGACTGTAAGGAAGGTGTTCTAGGGATGTCCAATGAACTTTCCTTAATTGATTCCAACTTATGGCTGCTGTATGACTTTGCATTGGCATGCAGAAGCAGGATATCATGAATGGTTTCGGCATCTTTTGTAGCAACACAAGGCTCTCACGTTTGCAGTCATATGCCGATTCACAGTTCTTCGTTCATGAAGGAAATTGATGAGCAATATGCTTTTGGAATTCCAAAATATGGTGGCAAGAACTTTTCAAGCTGGCAAGCTAGTTTTGGTCTCACCAAAGCACTCTCCTCTTTACTCCTCCACTCCATATTCATTCTCTTGTTTTCGGTGTTGTATTGGTGTACCCAAATCTCATCACAGGTCACAATTTGCATCAAAAACTGCTCATATTCTTCCTCAAACTGATCCAGAAGTCTGACTGATGTTCTTTCAAACATCTTTCATTAGTGAGGAGACGTGGGACTCATCTCGCCAACACTTTCTGAAAGTCTAGTTCTTCAAAAAGAATAGTCTGTGTATTTCCACACTTATGCCCACCTTTGAAGCAATTTCAAGCACAGTTAGGGTCAGTCATCTTCCACAAGGTCATAAATGGCCTGAATGTTGTCCTGAGTGACACTTGTTCAAAGATGACATGTGTAGCTTTCATTTCCCACTGCATTACAGCCATTGTGGAACTTCTTGTGCCATTCTAACACTTGAACTTGTTACAACTAGCTTCTCCAAACTATGCCAGAAATCTGGATCAGTATGACTCCTTATTAGGTTAAAAACCGACGATTTGCTGCACAACAGACAGCGTAACCTCTTGCTCAGATATAGCACTATGGACAATAGAACAACCAATGCAGAAGTATCCATTGGATCGCTCCCCTCCACAATTCTCCACCTAACTACAACTATAACTCCATCCCTATCACTTTTTTCTAGCCCAGAGAACAAAAGTCCAGTTTAAATTTGAATGACTTTCATATAATTTTCATATATATACCATAGTCTCATTAATTCTTAATATTGTACTTATTCAACTTTACAGTCATTTTAAAAATATTCTTTTAACCAAATATAGGACCCTTCATATTTAATTTTGAAAGAAAGAGTCTAGTTTACAATGACAGCCTTCTCTTGTATTTTTGGAAAATTCTAATTGCTGAACACGAAAACACAAACTTTCTAACAAAGATTTAGGTAGCTCTGTAATCTTTGAAAGCTACATTCACTAATCACAACTTAACACATATTCAGTCACTAACTAGGTAACATTATGGCAACAGTGAATAACAGTGAGCTAATTAAAGTGTGTGACAGATGCATTTCTTAAGATAATATGGTTATTTTCTTGGCACTTGAAAGAAAATTAGTTTGAAGAAAAAGATTGTATTTGTAAACAAATATAATTTTAAAAAAAAACTGTTATATGAATAAATGTCATTACCTGTAGTCTTGGCCAATCTTCAGGTTTGAAATCATTTGGACTGCAACCACACCAATCTACTACATGTTTGTATTGACATTTGCAGCCCAGACGACGCTTCCAGTTTGTTACATGAAGATTGTTATCTACATAAGTATTGCAAAACTGAGAATTTCTCAGAGCTGTGTGAAAGAAAGACTGCAAAAAGAAAAATTAGGTAAGTAGTAAAATAAAGAAAGCAATCTGTTAGTTACTACTTCAAGCCTTTAGAAAAGTACGAATTAGGGTGTATTAAATAAGCCGCATATTTACAATATACTAGTAGAGTCAAAAAGAAACCAAACTTTGCCTGGCTCTGCCATGATATTTAGGCAATATCTCTACCTTGTCATTGGGGAGTACACTATATGTTCTGAAGATGGAGATGTATGTTGCCATTCTTAGGCATCTTTGTGATGCAGTGTGATGAAAAAGGCTTGTGGCAAGGAAACAATTGAGTTCTCCATAACAACTACTACCCAGCACAATAGTTGATCTAGGTAAGCAAATTCCTTGCAAAATATAGTATGCTTACCCTTCCTCATCCTTCATATTGTTGCTCTAACTGATTACTGCCAGTTTTCAAAGTGAAAAATTTGATCAAGGAGTAAAAATGAAGAAGTGAAGATTTTTACATATAAAGAAGTCTGTATTAGGTGACTATACTTCACTGAGTGATTAACTTATCTGAACATGTTTCAAGAGCTTTTGCTTTCATCTTCAACTGGGGATCGACTAATGCCTGCAGGAGAAGAAGTGACCTCAGGTAGTTCCAATATACAGTGAAACAGGAATTCCATTGGTAGGATGTCAAAATTCATAACATGATGCTTATTCTTTAAAATGAAAATCATTACCTAGGATTGTTGGTAGCTCAGCTTTCAATAGTTTGGTTTCTTTTGTGAAGTCATGATGCTTTATGAGTCCAAAAATGACCTGCAACTGCCAATTCATCCATCTGTTTATATCTTACATTTTTAAAATGTTCTTTCGCCCTTGTCTCCAAACTTCTTATTGTTCTGCCTATATATACCTGATCACAATCCAAACAACTATCTGACACACTCTCCCTTTTTGTTGGACATAACTTCCTTTTTAGTTCTGTTCAAAAGGTTCCCTATGTTATATTTATTTTGTGCTGCCAACACAATATCAAATTTTTAAAAAATTTTCATGGATGGTATGTGAATTTTTTTTTAAAACTTATGTCCTTGTAAATTCTATCTAATCTGTCATCTAACACATTCTTATGCTTACGGTGGGACTGGTTTGAAAGAGACATCCTCTCCATCTTCAACCTTGATGAGACAACTAAGTCGTCAAGTTGGTTGAAGATGAAGAGGATGTCTCTTCGAAACTGGTCCCACCGTATTTAAAAGTAAATGAAGCATAAGAGAGTGTTAGATGACAGATTAGATAGAATTTACATTCAACAAGCTACACTGTGCGAGTTCCAACAGAATTTTGTAAAAATTTCTTATTTTTCGAAAGTTCTTAATTGACTTATGTCCTTGTTTATCATGCAGTAGTGGTATTTTAATATCTTAAGTCTTTTGAAATGTCTAATCTTATCTACTAATGAATAGTTGAATTCATTGTTGAGGGAAGAATTGATGATGTACTGTTATTTCACTGTGTATTCTTCATTGTTGAAGAGAATGTTTATTAATCTATATGCAAGGCTGACATGTTGATGTGGTTTAGGGTTGAAGCTATTACTGATTTTTATGTGATTATCTGTATGTATAGGTTTCATATACAAATATACCAAACGAAATTATATTGTTATTTTAGTAAATTTTAAGATCCAAAAGGAGCAAATATCCTTCAATTTCTATAGAGAACGTAATACTCTGGTCTTGCAGATTTAGTAATTTTAAGATATTCTCTCGTTTTGTTTTTGTTTTTTTTTTCTAATAAGAATAAGCATCATGTTATGAATGTTGACATCCTACCAATGGACTTACTGTTTTGTTGTATAACCATCAGAAGTGACATCGCCACCTGCCAGCATTAGTCAGTCCCCAGCTGAAAATAAGAGAGAAAGCTTTTGAAACATGTTCTGATAAATTAATCAATTAGCAAACTATAGTGTAACCTAATAACTTCTTAATGCATATAATCAATCAACTTCACTGTTTTTAATATCTTTTAAATCTATAAGTGAAGATACATTTATTTATTTTTTTATTTAAGAATAGTCTTTTAACATCTCTGGTCATTAGCATCCTATTCACTTCAGGGCTGAAATGGCTGATAAATTCTGCTCAGAGGCCTCAATCTTTCATGCTTGAGGTTCTTTTACACACCGTAAATCTATGATATGGGACCAATGGCATTACTTCTCTTCCTGAGAAAGCCATATTTAGAATTTTATGCCCCTCCCCCCTCTACCATAAAAATCCATCAGTCCTGGATGGGTTTGAATCCATGATCTTGGGTCTAAGAGACAAATAGACAATCAGGACTGACAGAAGTGAAGATATATGCAACATGCTAAGCAGGAAATGGTTAAAACTGGGCAAGACTGTTTTGAAATGTCAACAGAAGTCTGTCACTGCTCAAGAGGATTCTTTAAAAGTAGTGTTGTATAAAAAGTTCCGTTTCTTCTTTAATAAAAATTTCAACAAAAGTTTGATTTCATTTTGATTCTACTAGTATACATATGGAATCAGTCAGATAGGAATAATTTGAAGCAACTATTGCATTAATTATTAAGCCTGGTCCACAAGTACTCCAGATATTGAACAATTTTTTTTCTGTGATGAAATTGTTCTATCTCATATAGTTTTAACATCTAGAAATGTGTAATGGTATCAATTACAATATATTTTGTGTGAATATAATTAGATGATAACTTGAAAAGTAATCCAAAGTAATATTTTTTATGCTTTCGTGGCACAAAAAATTAAATTGATCATTACTTGACTATTTTATCAAGGTTGCAGATAATTAATTTAAAAATCAAAGCTTTTACCAACACTACAACTAGGTCATCAGTGGACTGAAAGTGTTTGAAGCAGCAGCGATACAGAACCGTTAGAAGTGAGAGGGGCTAGGAGTGTTGGAAGAGTTGTGGTACAGACATTGTTTGTTGACCAGTAAGAGATTTCAAATCTTGCTTATTTGAAAACCTGACTCTGTTTATATTATCTAGATTATGCTTTTTTTAAAGTAATTTAAACTATTGACCATGGATGATGACGATTGCTGTTTAAGGGTACAAAACTGCTAATCATTAGTACACATTTGACAATAGCAAAATAGCCCAGTAATGGTCAATTTCAATGGTAAAATATAATTTTTTTGAATTTACAATGTCTTTTTCATGCTTTCAATTGCCTTTTATACCTGCCTTCTTTTAAATACTATAAACACCTGTACATCTAGATTATGTTTTTAACATATAGTGACAGCCTTTATATAAGCTACACTTTAATGAAACTTAATATGGATACAATAATTAGCAAGTACGCACTTAATTCCTGAACCACGGCATTGGATGCCATAGCAGTAATGAATATTATAAGCATTTTCTCTACATCTGAAAGAAAACCCACATTCTGAACAAGCTACATACCTCTGCAGGCAGTAATGTGTATTTGAAAACTGTGTTAAGTCCTCCCAATAGAGGGTCTTTTGCGTCTACAGCAACATAACTAATGAAGGGTCTTGAAAGTGCCACCCAATCACTGCCACCATCCATCTGTATTCCCCAAGGCAGACGGCGATCACCAATACGCCACATGTGTGCATCACATTCAACAAATGTCTTATCCAATCCCTGCTTTTGTATGAAACGCTGCACCTCCCGTCCATGAGACTTGACAAAGTTTCGCCCTTTATTTGCTGTGAGAAACTCCACCAATTGCTGGTTTGTTCTGCAAGTAAAATTTATCCCAAATTGCTCAATTGCTCAAAATAAATGATTAGACATGACAACATACATTGAAAAAAATACAGAACTTCCAAGCACATGCACAAATAGAACTTATTTGGTACCTTTATGTTAATGTGCCAAATAAAACATGCACTATAGATATATCTGCTTGATATAAGATCTTTTAATGGAATGACTCACACAAAGTATTGGAGTTTCTATTAAGACATCAACCCAACCCAATGAACTGTGAACTGAAGCGATAATTTTTATATGAAGGGGATGGACAAGATTAATTAGTTTAATTAATGGCCCTAAGTTGGGCTATGAAGTGGTAATATTTATATGAGGTTCATAATCTGATATTTGGGATTAATTTCTCAGGATGATTTCTTTATTATAATAGAGGAGATCCAACTTTCTTACCAACTTTATGGCAGGATGTGCTGAAACTGGCCAATGTCATTGTCCATACATTTTTGGCACTTCTTTAAAAACCTTTCTTCACTTTCTGTAGTTCACAGTTACATTACCTTATCTATGCCATAAATACTGCAGTTTAAGATTACAATTTCCTAGCATATACACTACAATGTCAAAATATCCACAAAATAAATATTTACATGTCATAATCAACACATACAAGAAGTTAATTTTCCTAACATATATTTATTCACTTTCCACTCTCCCCATTTTGCAAAATAAACAAAGGTGATGGTTTCCCCCCCCCCCCTTCCAAAATGTACATCTCTAACTGGTGAACTCTCTCTATGACAGAGCTGTCCACTTTACATGATGCGATAAAACTGAACACTGGCAAAAGCTTCACTGAATATTGGTGGTTTTATTTCTTCATTCCCATTATTGTTTTCATCAATCAGTTTCATTTGAGAAAACTAGCTTTCTTTTCACCATCATAGTAAATTATCACAGCTGGCACTAACTTAACTGAAACAACATGTGAGAGCAAACTGAAGACAAGCTGCTAATTTACACTGCACACTATGACAGACCACCAAACACTTAACACTAACTGATGCTCAAGCATAATGAAGCAGTATATCCGAAGCTAAGCAACATTGGTTTGAATGGCACAGCATTGTCAGCCTTTGGCTTTGCTTGATGCATGACCTTTGCTACTCAAGAGCATTAGTATCTGTGATGGCCACACTGCTAAAGTTGGATGTTTACATCAGATAACATTTTATTATGCTAAATGTAATGTGCTAGTGCATATATGCTAAATTGAATATGAAATGATTACATAGGACTAATTTTAGAGATTCAAAATTTCTTCCATTAAACATGGGTTTATGCTAAATTGAGGCCACACAAAATTGGTATTATAATGATGTGATTATAAGAGTCAAAGAAATAAAACGATTTCTGTACTCCAGAACCATGCTATCATATATTCATTTGAACACCTTTATGGTATGAAGAGAAACCTAATTTTTTCTGCCATCTCTTTATTGTTCTTTGATTATGAAATATGATGTGGTTTTGGCTATTTTATTTTCTAATCAATTTATATACCATAAGACTGAAAAGCAGAAGAATATTAAACTGCCTGAAAATCAGTTAAAATAGACATGGGATAGTATGGTTCTGAGATACAGATTTATTTTGATATCACCTTACATAACTTTGGGCCCAGTAAACCTAGGGCTTTTAATGATTGTTGTTGATTTGGTTTATTTATTGATGCTCTTTAACATCTCAGGTCATCAGCATCCCATTCAATTTAGAGTGTGAAATGGCAGATAAATTTTGCTCAGAGGCCTCTTCTTTTAGGCATGAGTTTCTTTTACATGCCATAAATGTACAACATGGGACCCACTGCTTTACGTCCCTTCTGAAGGAAGCCATACTTAGGATATTTACACCTGAAAAAAATCCAATGATTCTGGATGGAATTGAACCCACAATCTTTGGTTTAGGAGGCAAGTATGGTTACCATTAGGACACTAGGACTGACTGTCTTTTAATGAAGGTGCTCCTTTCCCTGTAAATTGTACTTTACTCTACTGTAAGTGAATAAAAGTTTCAGAGCTTACTTGACAGGAAAATCAGATTCACTGAGATTGATGACAAAATCCCACTCCCATCCAGACTCCAGTAATTCTTTCATTGACACCAGCAACATTTGAAGAAGAGATGCACCACCCCAAATTGTAGCATAGCGATGGCGAGCAACACGAACATTGGAGAAATTCCTCTCAAGCGCCAGCAGCTCACGAAAAAGATAATCTTGTCTCTGTAAACAGAAAAGCACAAACATCCGTGCTGGTATGACAAATTAACATTATGAAATCAGTCAAATTTCACTAATTTTGTTCCACTTACTTGGACATGTTTCAAAGGCGATTGCCTTCATCTTCAGCTTGGTCCCACTGCAAGGGACCAATCCCATTCACAATGGGACCAAGCTGAAGATGGAGGCAATGGCCTTTGAAACATGTCCAAGTAAGTGGAACAAAATTAGTGAAATTTGAGTGATTTCGTAACAATAATTTGTCATATTATAATACATTTCATTGTGAAAATCCACCATACAAAAAATACATTAAAAATCCATGCTGGTGTTATTTATTTGCATCCATTAACATCCTATGCTGCTTACAGGGATCTTCAGTATAATGGCAGGATGATAATACTTATAATGAGGAAGTTGGTAGAACAAGTTTTAAGTAGAATGTCAAAAATACTTTAATTCAAGAAAAACTTGTAGAGTACATCTTTTTTAGAGTCAACTTCTTTCTATCCATTATTAAAACAGATTTTATGAATTCCTACACATTTCACAAAATATAGCACTTAAGAAATTTGATAAATTGTTGTCCAAACAGCCTATCAATTACTGCAAAGACAAGTCAACATAAACACTGCTCTAGTAATGACACAGGTATTGTTGTCCAGTGAAAAGGGTTTGAATATCTTATGTTGCAGCACAGTTAAGTGAATGGCTTTCGTGAATAAAAATGTACAGATCTTGAGTAAATGCTACAAATGTAATCAGGTTCTTGAAATGCAATATAGCTGTACACACAAACTAGGACAAACTACTAACATGTGCAAGTGATATTATAAATACTGTATACTTAACTGATGTGTAGTGTATATAATTACATAATTAAAAATATATTAGGAAAAAGATCAATTAGAGAAATAACAAAACATTGAATGTCACAAGACAATAAAATAGTGAGATGTGGCCGCATTAATCCCCAGAAAGGAAAAAATAAACAGGAGAAAATTTAAAAAATACTAAACTTTATGTACAACTCAATTCATCATAAAATTTACAAATTCAATGCCACTGAGGTACCTCCAACTTTACAAGACTTCCTTCTGCACTTAAAAAACTTTTGACTTCCCATACAAGAAGACACATTATTAGAACTGATTCAGAAGCTAGGTCTTAAATTTTGGCTCCAGAATAAGAGGCAAATAATTAGGGAATCTCCCACAATTTTACCTTGGTGCTATCACTTTTTGAAAAAAATTTATAGTCTGGATATCTAATGATCTATCTTAATGAAACATGGTTCAATATTCAATAAACAAAAGAATAGGACAATGGCACCTGAGCTTTGAAAGTTTCCCCTTTCAAAGGTAAGCAAATTATAGTTTAGCATATTGGAAATCATGCAGGATGGGTGAAAAAAGTTCAATCCTTCCAAAACATTGGTGACACAGAGGCAGGCAGCCATGATTATATGACTGCCAGGTGTTAGAAAGTGGGTTTCAGCAATCACTCTTGTTTGTGCTACACAATTTTTGGCTTTCATTAAAAAAAAATTGATTGCTTTAATAATCAACCAAGCAATTATATATATATTTTTTTATTATTTTACTACTATAAACATTACCTCCAAGTTATATTAATTATGTGGCCAGCCGAGATTGTGCAAGACAACCTTAAAAAGCTTATCTAATGCAATGCAGATGCTTTAAGCATGTCATCAATTTATAAGCTTGAAATTATAACAATTTCATTGTTGATTTGGTTTATTTGCATATCTCAGGTCATCAGCATACCATTCAATTCAGGGTGTGAAACTGCAGATAATTTTGGTCAGAGGATTCTTTTTTCAGGCTTCAGGATTTTTTACATGCCATAAAATCTATGACATGGGACCCAGGGCTATGGCTTTACTTCCTTTCCGAAGGAAGCCATATGCCCAAAAAAAATCCATTGACCCTGGCCAGGATTGAAATCACAATCTTGGGTCTACGAGGCAAATACAGATACCACTAGACCATCAGGACTGACACAACAATTTCATGATAAATATGCTGCAAGTAGGATATTACCAAGCACATTTTTTGAAAAAAGAACCATTACTTTCATCCAAACTAGTCATTTACCTTCATTGGAAAAAAAGAAAATATGTTCATTAAATAATCAGATCTTCAAAATTATTGAATAATCAGCTATTTTTCATTAGATTATCCCATCACTATTTTGTTGCCATCAGCATGAAGTGGCATAAAATAGAATATTATGTAATATAGTCAGTTATGTGAATTTAAAATTATTGTGAAGCATCTATAATAGCCTTTTATAATGTAATACCTCAAAATAATGTATCATTATATCTCATGGAATGATACATTCTAAGAAGGGATCTGCGTACATCACTTTATGATAGTGTGGACTAATTGAAAAGTGTAAGACATGCCAATGTTGCTGCCTATGATGTACCAGCTTACTGCAAGGTGATAGAATTGTTTATGCTCTCTTGAAAAGTGAATCATTGGTTAACGATGAAAGCCACACTTTATTTAACTTTCATGTTCCATTTATTTCATAGAATTAGTCCTTCAATTTATGATTTTGCACTTCCTTTTTCAAAAATAATGCATCAAGGTTTCACTGTGCATTTTCATTACATTCTAATATTTTATTATATGTGTTATTTTATAGTTGCAAAACCTGGTATAAATAATGCATAAAATAACCCTTATTATGGAGAACCATACAAATAGCATGTAAGGTTCTACATAAGATTTACTACTTATTTTTATATTTTTATTTTGAAGGAAACGCAACCTGTATAAATGCAAGGAAGTTTAGCTAAAACTTACTGCATCAACATGAATATAGAAGAAATGGTCCCTGTGGAACAAGACTTTTATTAGCCGTCGCACTTGACGCAGTGCTCGCCCATTCAGAGTCAGCAGGAAGGCAATTCTCGCTGGAGTTTCTCCAACCTCCATTGTTTCTCTTGGCACTTGAGGTACAAATTCTTTAAATAGAAAAATACAAAATTCCATCATATTAATTATTGTGAGTTAATTTTTGTAACAATATTTTATTTTAATGCAGGAGATATAAATCATATAACATGCACAGACTTACATTATTAAAATTATCAAATGACAATAATTAATGCATGCTGTGCTATATAATTCCCATTATTTTGAACTGAAGACAAAATTATTTCTGTGATGGATTTTGACAAATGAGTATTGGCTGTCATTTTATTTTTCTGAAGATATCCTGCTATCTATATAAATCTATTGACACAGTGAATGGAATGAATTAAATGATGGCATCTAAAGTTACTGGTATTATATTAATGGGGCAAGGAAAATTTCGGAAAAATCTTACCCAGGAAACATTTGTTTGGGTATTGAACCTGAGTCCATGTCAATAGGCATATTTGCTGGCTTCAAAGCAGAAGCTGCCATTGACAGCTAAATTTTAATCCTGAACATTGTTACCAAAATGGTAGATTTTATACAGATCACAATTAAAAATATACCTATATAGCTCATCATTCAAAAATATTTAGAGCAAAGATATGTTTAGCCTTCATCTGAGCAAATTTAAGACAGAAATGTTATCCGATGACAAATGACCATTACACTGTATTACCTTACTCATGTACAAAAGCAAAACTGCATAATGCCCTTTTATCAATCTCTATCATTGACATAGGCCAAAATTTCTTTCTAAAAATTCTAGCATTCTGAAATAAGTAAATAAATGCAAAAGTTGATGGGTGTGATTTGCAAACACCTTTCATGGGGCTAGACTTTCAGCTGTATAGGTACTGCAGGTTTAAACTGTTTTACATATATGCAATTGCTAACACCAATACTAATATTAACTGTACAATCATAGGGGCTCAAAATGAACAGGGTAGACAAGGAATGGAAGATTTGTGATTTGAATCGTGCCAGGACCTTTTTTCCACATTTTCCTGTCTAACAAATGCCAGGGAAATACCCTAAACTTAGACCTGGAGAGCTTTCTTCCCCTTCAAAAAGAATGGATTTTATTTTTATCATTTGATCTTACATCAACTGTTCATGATGCAAAAGTAGTAAAAATAGCATTTAAATGCTATTAAAGAGAGGTTTCACAAAATTAAAAATATTTGTATTTCAACAAATAGGTGCACTAAAAATGTTTTATCTATTTTATTTCTAAAACAGACATTTGTTTTACAGCAGACACTATCAAAGCTAATGTGCGATATACTGTCCACCATTATAAGATAGCAAAATTGGCTGTTTGTTAGTGATCATGAGGATGATGATATTAATCATTTTTTCACTAGCTTCCCAATAAAGAACTACCAACATATTTCTTGTTTGTTGCTATCAAGTTGTCTGTATTTCAGTAGATGTTTTTTGTTTAGGATAGTATAAACATTCTCACACAATGGGTAGTGACTGTCCTTGATTACTTTCATTCTGAACAGATGTCCCGACAGGCAATCATGACCAACAATTAAGTGGAATTGGGCAACTCCAATTTTACTTGGTTTCAATAAAAGATTTCTTAAAGTCTTTAGATCTTCATATGGGTTTCTTTTAAGTTTTATTGGATATTTTGTTGTTCTTGTTCATTCATTAATCTTTTTATGAGTTTCAATTTAGAGGTTCACTAGAGAAGTTCTAGTTCAAAAGATGGTTTTCATTTTATATTTGCTCCTTTTTTTTTTTTTTACTAAAGTATCAGAAATCTCATCCCCCTTTAATCCCACATGGTTTGGGGCCCATTGTAAAACTATTTCTGTATTTCTGATATGGATTGTATAATATAGTTTTCTTATTTCAATTATAGTGTATGTTGGTGGTAACTGTAATTTATTATACTTTGCAGTGTTGCTTTAGAATCACGTAAAATTACAATTCTTTAATTTACGTTACGTCTATATAGTCAATTTTCTATGGCTGCTCTAATGGCCATTATTTCACCATCAAAATTGTTAGCATACTGTCCCAATGTGTATGTAGAGAGAATTCTTTACAGCATATTCCAAAACTTGCTTGTGTTTTTAAGAGATTCATCTGTATATACTCTATAGCATGTATCAGCCATATGTTGTTTAGTGTACTAAATGCTGTCAATCTTAATCATTCAGATAAGTTGTTCTTTTTGGAGACCACTGTATTCAGATTTAGTTTCACATTAATATCCGTATATTGTAGAGGATCATTTGGTATTTTGGCTGATTTAGTGCTTATTTTTAAAATGTTGCCTATATCTTCTTTCTGTATGTACTTTTTTAAAGTTTTTTTGTTTTTAATCGTTGTGTGCTGTCAGGAATATAAAACCATTATTCCTGTGTTGATTACTTTTTAATTTCTGTCCCAGTATTGCTATTTTAATACCTAGTGCTGTTTTAATAGGCAGGTTGTCAGTTATGCTCTGCATTGCAGCAATTGTTGTTTTTACGGCTCCTCTTATTATTCTTCATGACCTAGATAGTATTGTATCTAACTGAGTTTTAAGTTGGTTATTTCTAGATATTTAGTATGTTCTTTCTTTTGTAGCAGTTCATTATTGATTTTATGTTACAAAATCATCTATAGTGTGTTGACTGTAAAGTTGGAAAACTTTTTTTTTTTTAGTTTTCATTTCCATATTATTGATGGATGCTCCTGTTTCCATGCTAGTGATGATTTTTTGCATTTCATTTTCTAGTATTTTGTAATATTGTTTATTCTTCTTCCTTCCCTGTTTTTTTTTTATTTATTTATTAATGGCTAATCCATATGGGGACGTCATCTGCAAACAATGCCATATTTAGGAAATCAGCTAATATTTTGTTGTTGTCATCCATAGAAATATTAAAAAGAATTAGAATGTAGACAGCACCTTGAAGGCCTGTAGTTGTATGTCATTTATGGAGGACATTATTCTGTTTTACAGCTATGTACCTTTGTAATGACAGATCCATGAATCATCTCAACATGTTTCCTCTTATCCCAATATTACTCATTTTATAAACAATCTTCTCTCTCCATTCTTTGTCAAAGGCATTTTTGAAGTCAACAAATAGAGTAAGCACTGTTTCTTTTTTGTTGAAGGTATTTTTAATATCCCGTGGTACATGTAAAACCTGATTGATTGTTGAATAATGCTTTCTGAAACCTGCTTGATGGTCTGAAAGGAGATTTTGAGATTCCAGATAACACGTTAATCTTGCAGTGGCTGTCTTCTCCATTGTTTTAGCAAGTTCTGAGGTTAAGGATATAGGCCTATAACTGTCAAACTCGCCTGCTGGTTTGTCTGGTTTAGGGTGCACTTGGATAAAACTAAGTGGATTATAATCATGGCAAGTTTAACAAGCTATAATAGCAAAATATTCATTATACTACTTTAATAGTCCATTAAAAATTGATAATCAGAAATTAGTAAAAAATGTATAGTACAGGTATTTTAAGTGTCATATTGGAACAACATTCAGAATAGAAGATAGGTTTTAAATGTTTCCAGTCTACATACAAAATCTGCTGCAGACAATTTCATTTGTAGATGGATAGCACACCGATTTCAACTGTGCATATGCTTCACTAAGTTGGCAGTTGGCAACTGCCAAGATCTTTTGAAAAAAAAAGGGGGGGGGGGAGTTGACAATTTTCCAAGTATCAATGCCATTCTCATCCTTACAGGAACTATTTTAAAACTTATAGCACTATCTTTTTACTGTAATATGTGACATAGCACATTTGTCCAAAGTTGCTGATATATTGATAAATTTCAGGAAACATCTCCTTCACTTGCACATATTTAAATTTGAGATTAACTAGCAAAATGGTCAGGGTAGGGGCATAAGGATAAAAGTATTTGATTTATTTAAGGACCTCTATAATATCTGTCATCATTAGCAACCCATTCAATTCAGGGCATGAAATGGCAGATTAGTTTTGCTCATAGATCTCTTCTTTCAATCTCGAGGTTCTTTTTATGTGCTGTAAATCTGAGACATCAAACTAATATCTTTACTTTCCTTCCAAAGGAAGCCTTACTTAAGATTTTTACTCTCTCAAAAAATCCATCAACCCTGGGCAGGTTTGAGCCACTAGATCACTAGGACTGACTTAAGGATCAACGCTTGTATAACTCAATTTATTCAACAATGTTTTAAGACAAGTTTTATCACTTCATTTATCTCTACAAACTATTTGCAATATTAATAAATAAGTTTTATTTAGCTGAATACATACTAGCAATGCCTGTTTCATATACATTTATCGTATAGTAACCACCGCAAGCTTCTTTGGGGTCAGCAGGGCACTTCATGTTGCAAGATGAGTCAGGGAGGCGTGACGTGGACGGAGGCTCTTCATTCCCACAGAAGCATTCAGTCCTGCAATCATTAAAAACATGTAAAACAAAAAATGCTGGAATAAAAAATAATATACAAATATTAAAGTGCCTCAGAGAGAGACACCAAAAAGTGTGCTCGGAATTCAGGAGAGAATGAAAAAGCTCTTTTTTCCTGGAGAAGAGGGATCTGCAAAAACAATGTGATAAAACTAAATGATTGTCAGTGAACAAAAAACAGAAGGGGTTTTCAAAACACATGCAAGCATACAAGAGGCATTCACTATGCCCTGGTACATGATGACATTTTATGGAAGTAAGATTACAGCTATCTATCTGGTTATTTATGTTACATTTATGAGAAATGCAGTACATTAAGTTTGATCACGAAAACATCACATCCCACCTCTGCAACATCTTTCAGTACATGTTTAGTGCTAATATTTCTTATCATTGTGAATCTGGTCACCCTATATTTAGGCATATTTTTTCCAGTGGTACCAACAGAAAACTTGCACCTCTTACTTGGAAAATAAGTAGAAGCGCAAAAAAAAAATGTTTAAATACCTTACTGAAATTTACTGTAACCTAAATTAACTTATTCAATTCAAGGATATATATGATTCAAATACTTGATCAATTAAATGCATCTCAACTACTTTTAAAATTTAAATTTTTTTATACTTTGCAAAGTTCAGTCCCTCCTTAGAGCTGCCAGTTATTGGGACATTCTGTATAAACAAATATATTAATTAATTAAATCTTAGTATTAAATAAAATTTTAAAAAAATTAGAGAATAGGCTGAGTCATAAAAGAACTAACGGCTATGAATATGGAACAGAAAACATTATAAAAATGTCACAGATAATTAGATCAAATTCATTAAGCAAATAATATAATTTTGGTAGTGAATCTCCCAAATTTCACTATTTTTACAAATTTACTTGGAATGCTCCAAAGACTGTTGTCTTCATAAAAAATTAGTAATAACAGCCTTGCTTTCAAAATAGGAGATGCAGAAAATACTCCCAATATTATCTATTCTTTCTGGCTCAAAATATTTAATGAATCGTTTCTGATTCATTAAATATTTTGATCTTATATAAGCATTACTTACGAGTACTGTACACCAGCATAGGGAAATCCAGACTGAAGGCACATGTTGATGCAATGTTGTGGTGAGTTTGTAGTTTTGAGATTTGCATAATATCCAGACAGCAAACGAAATGTCTTTTCATCTTGATAGCAACCTAAAGATTTTCCTGCAGTGAAGCCTGAAATAAAATGTAGCCTCCATTGGTATAAGAACACACTTCCAGCAATCAATTAAGTGAAATTTGCATAAATATTCCAATTTTTTACATTTTTCCTGCATATATTAAATGCATATAAAAAATCTCTTTGTTCTGGAAAACTTGAAATGGATAACAATATAGAAAATTACCCCATATTCCATTGTTACATGGGACAAACTGTAGAAGCATTATTAAGTATTAAAAAACCAGAGATAATGGTAAAATACAATGCATAGATACTCTTTAAATTACAATATCTGAGTGATACGAGGAGCATTCAAAAAATTTTGCAAGTTCTTTTCCAAAAATCCAAGTTATGACATTTAATGAAACATTTAACCAAACAAACCTCCCCCCCACCCCTCTCACACACACACACACACACACACACACATACACAGTGTGTTTCTCTATTTTTTTTCTTTTTTCTTTCTAGTTTAAGGGTGCCTCAACATCAAAGTTCATTAGCACCCATGAATTTAAAGCAGAAAGTTATTCCACACAGCAAGATAAATACTAGAGTCAGTAATGTGAAGAGAAATTAAAATAGTAGCACATCAGTATTTAAATATTGCCTCCATAAAGACTGACATGCACAAATTCTATAACCCTATTTAGTATTGCAGAATCATTGCAATGTAATATGCATAATGTATAGGCAACTGATATTTTAATTGATATCATTGTATGATTCAGTTGAACTACACACTCTTAAAGCTTCACTTACTTTTCATAAATATATGGAACCGGTTTCGAGAACATTTAGTTCCCATCTTCACCTAGGCTAAAGTTCAACTCATATTTCAACTGATATTTTATTTTTTATTTTACTCTGCAATGCTTTCATCCTAATAACTTGATTCTATATCAGGACATAATACTCCAGATCCATTTTTATTTATTCCTCTTTTATATTTATCAATACAATTTAAATTATACAAATTTTAAAACTACAGTACTAATATTATAATTAAATAAAACTAAAACTTCAAAAACTAAACCTGTACTGGAAACCAGCATAAAACTATTTTAACTATAATGTATAATTAAAACTTACAATTATTACTGGTACCCAGTAGCAATAAATGTTTACACTTATATTTCAACCAATATACTTTTTAGATATCTTTACTGTTACAATTAATTACATTTAGCATTAATTAATTTATGGTTTTTATACAATTTACAATCTAAAATCTTCATTTTTGCTGACGCTCCTTATCCAGGCTGCAACAGGACCTGGACATCAATGCGATTGCTGCCAGTCTCAACCAGCAGCTATACCCTTTGTGTATTGACTGTGTAGTTTCTTTCACTTCTGTTTTTCATTCATCTTCTGCATTTCAACTTTTATCTGTACATTCATCATAGATTTAGATTGGTAATTGGTGCTTTTTACTTCTCTGCTTCTTTCTTCCTATTTTACTTTATCCACATAGTCATTCCTCCTCTTGTTTTCAATCTTCTACTTCTCTCAGCTGCTTCCTTTCACCCAAAGACCACCATCATTCTCTTCTTCTGTTAATTCTGCTCCCTTCCTCTAATTCAAGTTAAATGCTATCTTAATTTTAGTTTCTGAACTGACTCTTCTTGGGTGTATATGTATATATATATTTATATATAATATAAAAGAAAAATAAAAATAAAATAACACTATTAACAATGTAACAAATTAACAGTAATTACAATAGTAGAAAAGGATAAAACACTAAGAAAAAGTCACACTTTAGTTCGAAATATAACGATCTCAAGTGTGACTTTTTCTTAGTGTTTTATCCTTTTCTACTATTATAATTACTGTTAATTTGTTACATTGTTAATAGTGTTACTTTTTTTATTTTTCTTTTATATTGTTTGCACCTCTGGTGTTGCTTTTAACTTTGCTTATGCATGTTTTGCTTTTGACTTCTTTACTATTTATCTATTATTCTTTTAATTTTATTTCTTACTTTCTCTGTGTTTTCTAATACTATATATATATATATATATATATATATATATATATGTATATCTTTCTTGCCTTTCTCTAGGATCTTCTAGTAGAGCATAAGATATCTGACAGTTCGATTTTCCCTCTTATTTGATTTTTGTTTATATATTCCCTAGCCATTTTACGCAATATGTTTATTAAATCATTCAATATCCTAAAATCATCTTGATCTCTTGGGAAGTTCAAAATGTAACTGATACCTGCATTGCAATTAATTTAAAGAGGCATAATGCAGTAATATATGTTTTACAGAGAGTGGGATTTGGCAATGTTCACATGTCTCCTTGAAGATAGATATGGTAAAAAAAGCAATGGTCAATATGAAATTAAGCTACAACTACTTCATGTCTACTATTACAAAATGAAGTATTCTAGATAAAGGAAGAGCTTTTATTTCTCTGAGGTCTTCTGGACTGCAATGCTAGATGTGGTACCAGTCTTGAAGAATAAACTTCCATAAGAGCAGTTTGATATCTGGTGATACTCAACAGTGATCTCTGGAGAATGTAAAATTATTACCTCGAATGTCACATTGGCTTAGAACCCATGCAAACAAAGTCATAATATTTCAAAGATAACATATATATAAAACTGAGCTTGGATTAATTGTGATATGGGATGAGCACAATACATGGCCTGAAGATCTGAATGGTTGCTAAGGGGTCTGTGCAGATAAGATAATTGGCAGCAGCCACAGAAAAAATGTGTTTAAGAGAATGATAAATAGCAAATAATTCTGCAGTAAATATAGAGGCAAAGAGTTAGAATTCATATACAAAGTGATCGTTATTAAAATAAAAGTACAACCAACTCCATCAGCAATCTTGGAGCCGATAAAATAATGGGGGGAGGGTTAGTGGAGTGTTCCCCCATTAGAAGAGATGCCTTAATTGTTTCCCAAAATCCATTCCTGGAATAAGTTGCAGTATCTTAGTTCTCTGATTATGGAAAAAGTAAGTCTCTTTCTTTATTTACCATGAACTAATGCGATCCACTGAACGAGCATTTTCTCATTTGAATGGTTTGTGGAGAAATGATAAGAATGGTCTTTCAGTACAAACTTTGAAAGCTATGTTGATTAATAAAGTGAACTTTAATCACACTTGCATAAACTTTTACAAAATATTATGTGATAAAAAGGGCTCACTAAAGAAGATTCATTTATCAGCAAACTATAATCGCCATGGGTGGCCGAGATCGTTAAGACGGACTCGTAAGCGGGAGGTTTGGGGTTCGGTTCCTGCCAGGACCGTCCTTCCTGACTGGTTACCCCCCCCCCACCCAGGTTTTCCTCAGTCCTCATAAATGGCAAATGCCAGTGAGATGTCCTAAACTTAGGCCTGGAATGCTTCCTTCCTTAAATAAAATCCTTTCCCAATTTATCATTTCATCTCATGTATCATCAGTGTCCATGCCTGTGGTGCCTGAGTAAAAATGTCTTAAAAAGGGGGGGGGGGATATCTATGAATGTAGCACTAATAATTCTTATGCATTCTTTAGCTGGAATAAATTCAATGTAATACATTAAGTTACATAGTAATTATTTATTTGTTTATTCATTATTAGTTTCCAAATCCAAGTATTTATGACAAAACAATTTTTAGCATCCCCTTCTGCCCTGTTCCCATTGAGACAAATATTAAAATGTTCCATTTTCTTGTTTTAAAAATATGGTCACCTTACTCAACCTTGCTGTCAGTTCATGGATGGTGGTTGTTGCATATACAGTCTTAGGCCATATTATTAGGTGCATGCTAATACTTTTAACTTAATTTATTGTTTATCATATGGCTCATCTATCATCGTTATCCTTCATTGAACAGTTACTTTAATACTAACAACTAGAAGAATTGTTTATTATTTGATCGTTATATGCCGAGTTTCGTTGAGGAAAAAACAAAAATTGCGATAGAGCGTTAGAGCGCACACAATTTTTGGGAAGGGGGGATCATTTTCAGTGTCTAAAGAAAAGAATGATGGAGATTTGAAGAAAGTTTTCAAAAATCGTTTCATAGGTAAACCGCAATAGCCTACATTCCTTCGGAATTCGCTAAAATACAGTTTATATACTGTAAATAGTATATTTTGTGAACCACAGCAAGGAAAGCTAAGCCACTTTCAAAAAGACAGAAAGTACATTTAAAACAGGTTCCATGGCGCAATTTTTTAGATTAAGGTTCAACTACTTGTAAAGCTGATAAAAAAATTATGCAACTAATCATAAATGGGACTAACTGTAAAGCAAACACAAGGCCAACACAAGTCTGCAAATAAATTCCTAAGTTGCTTTTAACTTCGCTTTAACTCCCACTGTTTTCAGGTAAACCCCGCACTACTTATGGCCCGATTGCCCTGATTTTCGCAAATTACTTTTAATTTATTTTAAAAAAATTACCGAGTTTTGTTGAGAAAAAACAAAATTTTCGACCGCAAGAGTGATTTTTAAAAGTTTTCGCTTTAGGTCAATTTTGCTGGTTAACGATCAGTTAATTGTGGTTATATGCCGAATTTCATTTAATAAAAATGCGGCCGCTAGAGCGTTAATGGGGGGAGAGAGAGAGACAAGTGCACGCATACTCTATACAGGATATTAATGAATAATTAATAAACTACACCGAAATAATTTCAGAGGGTGTAGAATTTTTTTTTTTTTTTTTTTTTTTAATTGTGTTTAACGCCCGTTTTTACTACTGAGGCACCACAGGCGGTGAACACTGGTAATAAATGAAATGATATATTAAGGAAGTTTTGTTTTTTTTTTCAAGGAAGGAAACGTTCCGGGCCTAAGTTTAGGCCAAGATCGCGGGTTCGAACCCGGCCAGGACCGATGGATTTTTCCGGGCGTAAAAATCCTAAGTATGGCTTCCTTCGGAAGGGAAGTAAAGCCGTGGGTCCCGTGTCGTACATTTACGGCACGAAAAAGAACCTCAAACCTGAAGGAGAGGCCTCTGAGCAAAATTTGTCGGCCGTTTCACGCCCTGAGTTGAATGGGACGCTGATGACCTGAGCTGTTAAAGAGCGTCCATAAATAAATCAATCAAAAAAAAAAAATCAACCTAAGTTTAGGGTACCTCCCCGGCATTTGCCAGTTATGAAGAATGAGGAAAACCTGGAAAAAACCTCAGTCAGGGAGGATGGTCCTGGTGAGATTCGAACCCTAGACCTCCCGCTCACGAATCCACGCCTTAACGACCTCTGCCACCCGTGGCGGTCAGAGGGTGTAGAGATGTCATATATAAGCAATTTGAGATAGGCAATGTATGGTCCACAACTAAACATAACACAGTCTTATGGTCTTTATGTTTGCATCAGTATTGATAGGTCGGTGTTAGTCAAGCCGGGTGAAATTTTGTTTAGAATGTCTTTAAAACTGCCTTGTGAGCATAGAAATGTTGATTTTCCGCAGTTCGTTATCAGAGTTTTCATTATTTAGTGCCATAAAAATCCCTCAAATCTCGAATTAATCATTTGACAGTGCGACACAAATCTATTAACTGCCTTCTTGCTTTATGTAGCCTAACTCTAGAGGGAGCTCTTTAACTTCGTGTGGCGTAATGTTAAAGCAAAAGCAGAGTTCCCCATGACGCAGATTCAGTTCTTGCCATGTTATTTTATTTATTTATTTATTTTTTTAATATGAAGTGTGAATAGTGTTTAACGCCCGTTTTTGCTACAGAGGCACCACAGGCGATGGACACATGAAATGAAATGATATATTGGGAAAGGATTTATTTTTAAGGAAGGAAACGTTCCAGGCCTAAGTTTAGGGTACCTCCCCCGGCATTTGCCATTTATGAGGACTGAGGAAAACCTGGAAAAAACCTCAGTCAGGGAGGACAGTTCTGGCGATATCCGAATCCCAGACTTCCAGCTCACGAGTCCGCGATCTAATGACCTCGGCCACCCGTGGCGGTTTTAATATGAAGTGCTGGGATACGCATACTAAGAATTATGAATGAAATTTACTTCAGGCTTTCAGGTTTTATTCTCTTTCTCAATAATGAAAGACCAACATACAATGGTTAATAAGCTTACTAACATGATGCCTAAAGCTTAATTTACGCAATACATACTGCCTTCTTGAAATATGTAGCCTACAATAGAGCACTTTAACTGCTTGTGTGGCGTAATGCAGAACGTAAAATCTGATGATTCGCATCCAATTCGCCAGCCACATTGAATATTCAATATAAAGTGCTGCGATACGCACACTAAAGAATTATGAATGAAAGCTAGGTAATCTTTGAATATACGACACCTTAACTCATTAAGATTACCCATAATATACCTTTTGTAAGCAAGGGCTGCAATTATATGAATTGATATGTTAAGATTTAAGTGCATAAATTGAAACGTCTTATAACGTAGGCTTAAAGCTGTATTATTAGGCCCTAGTCAGAATATAAACAAAATAAAAAAAAAGTGATGAACGAGACTCGAAAATAAAAAATGTAACCTTTGAGATCAAGATTTACAAAGTTATACAGTTAAAATAACTACTCAACTAATCAATTGTTATAACGTTCGGGCACAATCCCAAAAAATATTTGGACAAGTTGCTTTTTGCACCAAACACATTGTTTTATTAATATTTGAAACAACACACATCAATTTTAGATGCAAATGGTATTATTAAACCATTTTTAATATTATCTTAAGACGACATTAACTTACAGCATTCCCAGTTCTCCTCCTTATTCTTCAAGCAATCACACTTAACATTTTCATCAATAATAAGATCATTATCTTGTACCATCTGATCAACAACACCAAGATAAAAATTCAGTGAGTCTAAGGCTTCTCCAATTGTTACCAAATTTGCATCAGTAACTTGTCCACATCATTCCTTTTTGCAGGTTTAATTTGGGTACCAATGTCACAGTATCTGCATTTTGCTGTTAATGTCCCCTTTTCAAAACTGATTGGAATTTTAGAAGGATATTTAATCTATTAGTAGGCTTCATTTTTACAACAACCTTTCCTGCCTTTTCTGACTTCTTTAACATGATCCTCTTCTTATCCCTAATGCCATCTTTTTTAGCACATTAGATAAAATTACTTAAAATCCTGAATAGTTGAACCTTTACCCAATATATGGATAGTGCCTACTTTTCCATAAATTTTGTGATACATACTATTCCGGTGTTTTTATCTCAGACATCTTCATTAACTCTTTTTCTGAACTCCGACCGTTCCATCTGGGGGCAAAAATGAATGCCCCTTGACTGAAAAAATCACTGAAATGTTCTTTATCTGTGGAGAAGAATGTTTCAAAAGTCACCATAAAAGACAACATGACTGTTTCAGTTTTGTTAACCACACCCATTACAGAAAATTCTTCAATTGTAGTACAATAGAATTTACTGAGGAAATCAGAACAGAAGATACTTCAACAGCCCATGACCACCCTGGTTTTCTGCCCAGCTATAGAAGTGTGGAAATTGTTTTCTAAGTCAGTTATGCAAAGAGCATAAAATTAAATCTATCGTGAATAGTAAGCCTCCCCTATGGAAAGTTTAGACAGAGGGTGAACTTGCTGGAGATCAAAAGAGAACCAGACATTATACATAAGATTCTACTTCATAATTTTATAGAAGGTTTTTGCCCTCAAATTGTGATGAAATAAACTTCTTTAAGTTCAGCTGTTTTATTTTCATCATTGGTGGATTTCAGTAAATGGGACATTCATAAACAATGGTTGCAAGAATCTGTTGTTGGAGAGCCAAATCCCTAAATGAAATTGTTGGAAAAATTATTAAAGAAAGCCCACTTGTTTACTTTGAGGTGATCTGGAACTCTAGCATCATACATCTTGAATAACTTATTACTACTGAGTTCTGAGGGTAGGTATAATCTTTTACTTTTTGGTGCAAGTAGTGATTTTCTCGTGCTTCCAAATTTGATAGGAACCTAATTACAGACTTTTTCTTTTCATCTAGAAGCCTACTCTTATGACCTCCTCTTCACTTAGCAATGGGGGTCTCTACTACAGTTATTAATGTAGAATAAAATTTATCTTGTTTTACGCCTTCTTTTTGCCTGAGCCAGATTATGAGCTGGAATACTGCCATACTTGAAAACTCCACTCCTGTACTGACAGATGTCTCAAAATCCATTAAAATTAGATCATAGTCTTGATATCTAGAAACAAACGTTTAAGTTCAGCTACTGAATGTTTCTGAATTAATTTGTGATATTTTCCTTCAATTCCTCCAATGTGTGAGGGTTTGATTTTAAACTCTGTCATTCAGGCAGATCCTTCATGTGCAGAACCCACTGAAACCCCCACTTGTGTTAATTTTAGGAGTGATTTGTTGGAAAACGTTCAAGGTTTGCACCAATTTCATCTAGTTTATCCTCTGTTTAAACTGTATGTTTCTACATGTGTTTTTTGTTGTGCACTCATTCAGTAGAATCAAATTTATTCACAATATCCTGAATTACTTTTATGGAAGGAGACAATTGACCAGGAAACTGAAAACAATATTCTGCATGTATACAACATGCTGACTCATATTTGTGGTAACATTTACACATGAAAATGTGCTGCTCTACAGTCAACTGTCCCATCTTGGCGAAACTCAATTACTGAAGCTTTGAAGTGGTGTTTAAGGACAGGAGTGGAGACTTTTAGGGGAAAGGGTGGAGGGCACCGCTTGTAGCCAATGGGATTCAAAACGCTGCCCATTCGAGATAATTTTTACGTGAAAGTTCTATACGTTCTCATCTTGCTAAACCTATCCTCTTTCAATATTAATTTGGAATCTTAACACATTGAAACATACATTAATAATCTCTTCTGAGTCGAACTATTTAGAACACTTTTTGGCTTCACTTAGTGGAGATTTACTCACGATATGTTTTGTAGATCCTCGTTCACATCCTCAGCTGTTACACAACTGTTGGATCATTCCTGGGGTTGGTAGATGTCTGGGTTGACTCTGGTGGTCTTGTGATAAACCTATTCAACTCAACTTCTACGAATGATTCAACAGTCTCTTAACAGCTGAGGATGTGGACAAGAGTCCACCAAACATGACCCGAGTAAATCTCCAGCAAGTAAAGTCAAAAAGAGCATTCTAAATAGTTTGACTCAAAAGAGATTATAAACCTAACCTTTTCACATGCTTATATGTGTAGTTATCATAAATTTATAAGACTACTCATTTTTACTTGCTGTATTTGCCAACATCAATGAACAATTTGTCATTTTGAATTATAAAGAGTACCTAGAATTTTTTTTTTTTTTATTTCTAATTACAAACCTTAAGACAAATTTCTGTGTAAATCTACTGTGTGATTGGTAAAGTTTGAAAATATGTGATCTTTTTCAATTGCTTTGGTTTCCCAGACTGATACTAGGGCCATGCAGGTTGCAGGTAAAAACACTGGAGTCAAATTAGGGCTCATTTTTATATAAACAGGATTTTTTTTTAATTTGACAAATTTAAAAATTGTAAAAAAATGTTATGATGAACAATGAAAGAAACCTCGATTTTATTTACATAGTACACAGATGACAGAGCCTGGTTTATCAGCTGTTGTTGAGGCATACCTTGTATTTCTGTATATAAACATGACTTACCAACAGAAAGAATGAATGAATGAATGAATGGTGTTTAATGCCCATTTTTGCTACAGAGGCAATATATCATTTCATGAAATGAAATGATATATTGGGAAAGAATTTATTTTTAAGGAAGGAATCGTTCCAGGCTTAAGTTTAGGGTACCTCCCTGGCATTTGCCATTTATCAGGACTGAGGAAAACATGGAAAAAACCTCAGTCAGGGAGGATGGTCCTGACAAGATTCAAACCCCAGATCTCCCGCTCACAAGTCTGTGCCTTAATGACCTCGGCCATCTGTGGCGGTCCCTGACTATCAGACTTAAATATAATTGCTTATCTGTATCAATGGAAATATGTGTTGTGACATGCACTGCTGTTGAAAAAAGGCATATGCAATTACAGGTATTTTATTTAACTTTCCATAATCTGAACTCTTCTTTTTGCACGAGTATAAATTATTTTTAGCCTTTATTTTGTTAACTGATCTTGCTAAACATTTAAAAATATTTATTTCAAAATAATGCACTGACACTTTCTTTCAATTTGTAACCTTTTCGACAGTAAAAGTCTTCATTGCTAATTACTCTTACAAGCACACACTAATCTAAAACTAAATTTGAATGAAGAAACTGAAATACTCATTGGTTTACTGCAGATCACTATTGCCTCTGCTTGCCTCCTTTTTTGTGATAATGGTAAAATTATACATTGGCAACTATGAAAAATAAATGAGATACCTATAGAAGTGAACACACAGGCCCTCCCATGTGGGAAAAAATAGATATACAAGCAAACATGCCAGTGTGATATTGTGCTACATTAATCTCTATTCACTCTTTTATTACAAAGTGCTGTAATAATTTCTCCTTGCATTATATTAGGCAAGTTTACAATTTGCTTGCATGCACAAAAGTTTAAATGAAACTATTGTTTTCCTCTGAAGAACATAGTTCAAAAATTAAAGTCAATATAAACAAAAACAAAATGCCTGTAATTATATATTTCTTTTTACAATATCAGGGTGTATCAAGAAATATATATAGGTTAAATTCCATTGAAAATGGTTTGATAAACATACACTTTTACAGTTTGGGCTTTATTGAATAACTTAAAAAAAAATTCCCTGTGAATGAAAATGAATTCTAATTTGGCTCTGGTAATCCACGTACCCTTAGCGTCAGGTATGGAGAACAAAAACAAATTAACACAATATCTATTTCCAAGCTTATCATACATTTATCACCAATCTCTTCTCTTTAAATAAGCAGCGGCAATAGCTTCAATGTTCATGGAAAACCAGTATGTGTAAAGTTTTAATTTTACCATGTATTTCCTCATAATAAAACTAAATTTAAGAGTATACTTACCTGGTGATGGACATTTATTGGGGAGATTATCAGGGTACAGTTGTCCTTGCTGTATAAGGCACGTAACATTTGCTAACTCTTGCTTACAGCGTTGGGTCTTGGCACGATGGATAGCTGATATTGCTTCTTTAGCTGTGATATCACAAATGGGCACAAAATCTAACTCTTCTAATCTCAAACTAGTCCGATTTGTTCCCCCTGCAGATTTGTGTAACTTCTCAGGCACTTTTTCTAAATTGTTCCTTCTCTCCACCAACCCATCTGCTTTGTCAGGAGGGACTTTATGTTTACTATATAAACTATTCACTGGGTTACTGTTGCTTGGGCTATCTTCATCATCAACAACTAAGTAGTTTTCTTTAAATCTTCGAGATGATGCACCCCCATTTAAATCTTCATTTACAAACTGAAACAAAATATGAAGTCATATAGGGACTACAAACTAAAACACACAATTTTATTCTCTTTTAAGCACTATAATTTCAAAATTTCACAATATTCAGAAGTGAACTTTCGAATTAATTTCACAAATTCCGTGTAAAGTAACAGGGAGGGTGTGGAATACTAACCTCTGTATTTATACCTCTGCCGGAAAGATCACGATGATCTAAAATTTTTTCATCCGCTTCAGCGTCAATTGGGAAGTATTTGTACGCTAGGAAGACTTGGATACTTAATATAACACTACCTACAACGAAAAATGCACGATATCTGCGGACCCATCTACTATCAAGGGGTCTAACCGCAGCCATATTTACATTTAAAGATGAACGTAATTATCACGAATATTATGCTATCCAGCATTCGTCAATAAGTTATTTCGAGAAATATGTCTACATTATATTACATAAAATAACAGTACTTAAAAATATAATTTGCTATATAAAATAGTGTGACAGACATCTGTAAGTACATCGCTTGATTGCGCATTCAATTGTTTAAAAATGGCTGCAATACTTCGAAATGTG